>JAQZBX010070810.1:0-15566 GCA_029593785.1 Cabassous unicinctus
CCTTTGTTGTGTCATCTTGCTGCTCTAGCTCTCTGTTGGCCGTCAGCTCTCCGTGGGCACGGGCCAGCTTGCCTTCACTAGGAGGCCCCGGGAATCGAACTGGGGCCTCTCATATGGTAGATGGGAGCCCAAACACTTGAGCCACATCAGCTTCCCTGGAGATTTTGATAAAAGCATAATTTAAGAAAAATTTAAAGCCATCAACTGATAGTATCAGTGTACTTCTTTGCATTACCTCTTGTTTGGTAGAATATGTTAGGAAGAAGACATTTAGAAACTTTTGAGGTGAACACCCGTGTTGGACATAGCAATTAATCAGATTTTATTAACATCTGCTGTCAGATAGTCATATAAAGAGATTAATGGCAGGTGATTTTGAATTAAGGACAATTCCATTAAAAGCTTTAGTACTAAACCAGAAGAGGGGTTTATGTGGTCAAGAAACCTAGGCATGAAATAAACCAAACTCTTAAGACATGTCAAAAGGGAAAAATTAATCCTTTGGACCTAAAGAATAAAGCGATAGTATGTGGCTCTACATCCTTGATTCTTGGTTCTGATTGTAGGCCCAGTCTCAAAAGCATTCCTGAGGACTTTGCAATCCAGAATCCAAGTGAATGGCCATTGTTGGGTAGGGGAAGAGTGGAGGTGGGAACTCACATTTACTGAGCCTCAGTTCTATACCCGGCCTTTTTGCTGATCAGTGCTTTCATTTCTTATAAATGAAGTAGATATTAGTCTTGTTTTCAGATGAAGAGACTGAGGTTCAGAGACGTTAAGTAAATTGCTAGTCAGTAAGTGGTAGCGCAGAGATTTGAACTCTAGTCTGTCTGCCTTCAGGACGCCTGGTCTGACCATGCAGCATGCGGCCCATGTTCCTGAGATTTGCTCCACACAGGACTTGGGAACCAGAGTAGATGCCAGGAGTCCTGCCCATGGTCTCTGGGCCCCACATTGGCTGCTGGCTTTCCTGGGGAGACTGCAGATCATTGTGCCCTGGGGGCTGGATGGAGCTCCTGGAGCCCTAGAGGGCTTACTGTAAAAATTCCAAGATTCCATACTGAAGAGAATTGGCATGTCCTCTGAGCCACTGGATGATGTCCCCTGGGATTTGGACCATTCGGATTCTGCTTTTTTCATTTCATATTTGGAAGCTATTTAGCCCTAATGAAAGAAGACTTACTTCCTAGCTGGGATGGGGAGTATTGTGGAGACTGATTTAGACCTTACTAATATTAATTTTATATCTAACATTATTTGAGAAGAAGGCTGTAGAATATACAGTCTGGCAAAGGTTACCGAGAATCTAAGACCCTTTTGTTGTTGTTGTTAATATGTACATTATGAATAATCACCTAGAAACTGTCACACATTTTTATATGACATAGGTCTCCCCCATCTGTACCCCAGGAATAAAATAATTGGTATTTTTGTTAAGTCAGGTTGTGGAATCTCAGTATCGTTCAATTGTTTTTTAGTATGAAACGTACACATAATTACTAAGTTTTAGAAAGAAAATTATCAGTAACCCACATTCTCTGCTGGACTACTTTTTAGAATTTCTTAAGTAGAGCAAGGCTCACATTTGCTGCTAGTGAATTTGAGGACCTAATAGGTTTCATTAGTTTATATTTGTATTTAATTTGCATTTATATTTGTATATATTTGTATTTATATTTGTATTTAAAATATAGACTTTGACTATTGTGTTGTCTTTGTCGCTTTGGTTTCAGAAAAGCATGTTATTCAATTTTGTAGCACCCCCTTTAATGTCTTTTTGCTTACTGTATGTTTTACATTTATAGGTGCATTTGTCAAACTTTGCATGAGAAGATCACAATTTTAGTGACCCATCAGTTGCAGTACCTAAAAGCTGCAAGTCAAATTCTGATATTGAAAGATGTAAGTAATCTCTTCCTGTCCACAGAATTCATTACTATTTGGGTGTATGGAAGGAGAGGTCTCTTAGCAGGGTGTTCTCCTTGGGCTTCACAAGAAACTCATTTTACATCTCGTTCATCTTTTTGGAGCTGACATCTGTGCCTTTGAGGATAAATTCAAAAGACTTGTAGAAATGTCTTCATTATATTCTAAATCATATAACCCCCAAAGTATATAAAATTGCTAATGTCAGATTTGCTAAATTATACCTGTTCTATGGAAATTCTTAAGGATGATGATCTTACTTTTTTTTGGGGGGGAACTTTTTGTTTTCCTCTTCCATGATTTAAGTCAAAGTATATTGTTTGGTAATTACAATTATCAGGACATATTTACATTCTTTTTATCATCATACACAGTTTACTCAAAGAGTGCCTTTCGTTAATAGCGAAACTCAGTTGGATAGCTGAGCGGCCCCTGGTTAGAGGCACCCACTTGCCTGGTACAGCCAGTTGCTTAGTCTCACCCCACGGATATACCCTGAGTGTCCAAAATGTGTACAAGGCTGTGCTGAGTGCTTGGTACAGCATGAAATAAGAAAGTCCTTGCTATCGTAGGGCTTACATCCATAATAGGGCTAGATGCAATAAAGGAGATATGAGGGAGGGGTTGGTATCAGGAAGTCCCCCCTGAGGAGGTGACACCTCACGGGGACCCAAGTGACAGGAAGGCACTGGCCATGCAGTTACCGGGGGGGAGGCGCATGTAAGGCACTGGGCGCCGAGGAAGAAACTAAACTGGCATGGTGGAGAATGGTAAGGTCAGCATGGCTGCGGCCGAGCAAGCTGTCATGGTGGTAGGACATGGGCTCAGAATGGTAGGCAGTGGACCTGCAAGTGTGATGGAAACTACTGACCAGTCCAGAGCAGGGGAAGTGATGTGGTCTCATTCATGTTTTTAAAAGATCCTCCTGATGTTCAGTGGAGGTGAAATAGCAGAAGCAATAGGAGATGAGTCAGAATCTTAGTCGTAGGGGACAGAAGTAGGGGCTTGGGCCAGTGTCTTAGTTTACCAGGCTGCTATGACAAACACCACACAATGGGTTGGCTTACGCAAAGGGAATTTATTGGCTTAGTTTTGAAGCTAGGAGAAGTCAGAAATCAAGGTGTGTCGGCAAGGCAACGCTTCCTCCGAAAATCTGTAACGTTCTGGTGCTACTTGCTCGCAATCTCTGAGGCTCCTTGCCGTGTATCTCCGCCTCAAATCACATGGTGATGCCTTCTCCTTTCTCTTCTGGGTCCCATTGACTTCTGGGTCCCATTGGCTTCAGTTTCTGCCTCACTCTGGCTTCCGGTGGGATTAAAATCCGCCTTGTTCAGTTGGGCCACATTTTATCTTAAAAGAACATCTCCAAGAGAGCCTGTTTACAGTGGGATCACACTCACAGGGATGTGGATTGAGATTAAAGAATATGTCTAAATTAAGGTACATAATTCTGCTGCATCTAGCAAAAGCAGGGTTTGAGGAATGGGGTGGAGGGTATGAAAATTAGTCAGGTTTAGTGGATGTTTGATGCGTCATTCCTTGGCTTGTTTGGCTCAGCACCCCAGTCTCGAACCTTTGTCCATTCAAGTATGCCTTTGGTCAAACGCCTCTTTGCAGGTGTTAACCCCTTTAACACTCTTCAAACATTTAATATTTCTCTTGGTAAAACAATAGAAATAAATAATGAATATTAACAGTTTGTAAGATCCACGTGTACTATTCTCAGAGAGACATACATTTCACATTAGTGCAAGTGGGACATAAAATGCTAGCAGAGTTCTTGCAGAAGTCTTTGTTGTTTAAGTCCCTCTCTGCTGTTTAGTATGGCTACTAAAGAAGAGTAAGGAATCTGTCCATTGAACTTGCATCATGAGTTTCTGTCCCAAGAAGGATTATGAGAAAGCCAGAAGCCCTACCCCTTTAGAAGTAATTCCTTGTGTCTGCTCTTTCCCCGCCCTCCAGGAATAGGGAGTCCATTCCTCAAACTTTTGAAAACATTACTCTTATGAGGAGAGGGCTGAAATTAGTGTGTGCTAAACCCTGAATGTTGGTAATAATGTTGGTATAGAATAAATGGGTGATAGAATACCCTGTTTAACTAGCCTCTAGATGTCTTGTGGTCCCCCTCATTGCTTATTTTGATGATATCACCCCTAATTTTAATACTATCAACTATTTGCCCACTGGTGGGCACCTCCAGATGAGTTGAGACCCATCCTTACAGTTTGCCTGATCCCTAACAGCAGAGAGGAATGGCTGCTCCCTTCCTCCCCTCTCTCGAGTTGTCAGTGCTTGGCTTTAAATAAAATTATTACCTCTATACCGGTAGTAGTTTTCTTGTGTGTCTCACAGATACTAAGGAAAGTGGTAATTTCACCTTCCCCCAACCTGCCTTCACCAGAGCTGCTCTCCTCTGATTTGTTTTGTAGCCTTTGATTTTGCCCAATATTTGTTTGCCACTGTTTGGGTAAATCAGCTGAGTCTTGTTTCATGGGTTGAAAAGATAGTGAAAATATTCCCACTTTATTTTATATAGCTTTTAAGGAGTAGAGACTGCAATGAAACGTCATGTGAAATGTTGAAATTTCAGTCATGGAGTTCCTGAGCTGTGGGGCAGTTTCCAGAAAAAAGACCATGAAAACGCGTCACGTGGGTTCTATGTCCAGGGTTAGTTCCCCCGCGTCCTGGCCCAGTGGGGATGCGTGGTATGTGGTCAGCAGAGCTTTGTGGTGTGACTTACCTAGGAACACATGCTTGTGCCCATCTCCTTCTCAGTCTTACGTTTGCTTTCTGGAATATCCCACCCAGCTTTTTCCATTAAATAAGTTTTAATTCTGTTACAATCGCCTATACCATAAGGCTTATCTCAATTTCCATGTTGTCTAGGAAGACTGTATGTACTTATACTCCCACCAACATCTATACTTTTGCTTCCTGAAATGCCCATGGAATTTATGACGATGACCACCGTTTTAAACCCGTGATTACATGCTTCTTTTCTATCTCCCAGCACCTTGACAAGGTTTGGCAGGGAACAGAATGCTCTGTTATTATTATGTGTTGAGCTGAATTGAACTAGATTTACAAAGCGGAATTCTAGACCTAAGGATAATTTTCTTCAGAATATCATAATTAAGACTAGTTAACTTTTCTTGATTAGTATTAGTTTTCAACTAGATTAGTATCTTCAGATTCAGATGGATGACTCTCATTCTTTATTTTTATTTTAGGGTGTAATGATGCAAAAGGGGACTTACACTGAGTTTCTGAAATCTGGGGTAGATTTTGGTTCCCTTTTGAAAAAGGAAAATGAAGAAGCTGAGCAATCTCCGATTCCAGGGACTCCCACACTGAGGAATCGTACCTTCTCAGAGTCTTCGATTTGGTCTCAGCAGTCTTCCAGACCTTCACTGAAAGAGGGCACTCCAGAGGACCAAGCTGTGAGTTCTCCTCTTAGAACATGCTCTGGTTTCATTGGGCTTTAGTGACCTCATGGGGCTTCAGTCCTCTCTGTGATGACTTTGCTTGTCCCAAAGTAGATTCTGTGGCTCCAAGGCCTTCTTCAGCGGAATTGGCAGAATTAAAACAGAATGAAGAGGAGCAAGCCCGATTTGAGTTATCCTTTGGGTATGGGGTTGAGATTCTCATGGAGACTGGTACTAGAAGTTCCAAACATTTATGTGACTCACACTGATATTCCAACTCTTGAATTTACTGTAGGTAAATCCTACTTCCTCTGGTGGTTCCAGGCTTCCCTTTTGCATCCAGAGGTTTAATTTGAAGACTCCTCTAGACCGAGTCCTGCCGTGGCCCACGTTAAATCATCTGCTTGTCCTATATGTCAGGATGCTTTGGCACTGCAGGTGGCTGGTCATATTATTTTGTCCTGTTGTCAGATGGTTTCTGATAGGCCAGAAATAGCATGTGCAAGGACCTAACAATCCCTGGCACAAAGTAGATGCTTTAGAGTTAGTTCCCACCTTCCTTTCTTATCCTTTAAGACGAAGAACCATGTCTTACTCATTTTTGAATCCCGGTGGCCAGCATAGAGCCATGCACATCTTCCAGTCTTGTGAATCTATAATACATCCTAGGTTGTCCAGACAGAAATGCACCAGAGCTCCCTAAAAATATATACAGGTATTCCTCACTATCCAAACCCTAAAACCTGGTTGATTCTGGTAAATACTCAGATAATTCCCTCACATTCCAGACTCTCAGGAATCACTCTGAAACTCAGGAACCAAATAGATTTGGATGATATGCTCTCCCTCTCTGTCCAGACTCTTATTAAGCAAACTCACTATTTAAACTCAGTTACTGAGTTTGGCTAACATTTTAAGCCCATACTATTTTTATGTTTCCATCATTGGGTGACACAGATCATGGAGAATGACTCATTAGCTTCAGATCATTTTGCATAGTATTTTGGAACAAGCTTCTGCATTTATGCTTGAATTGGGGATGTAGGGCATGTGTTGGAAATCATGACGTTGTACTTCAACAAAAGCCATGCCACAATGAATAAACTTGTGTGAATGATATTTCTTTTTCCTTAGAGTTTCCTAGGCATGGGGTGGCTGGGGCCAAGGGTAAATGCTTGTATGGTTTGGCTAGATATGGCCACATTCTTCTCCATAGGAGATGTACCATTTTGCACGCCTGCTAACAGTGTATGAGATGGGCCTGTTTTTCCACAGCCTTGCCAACAGAATGCATTGTTAAACGTTTGATATGGTTTTGTACACTATTTTTAAATTTTGTCTCTTTCTGCCTTTTTTCCTTCAAAGCTCGAGAATATGCAGGTTACACTCTCAGAGGAGAGCCGTTCCAAAGGAAAAGTTGGTCTTAAGGCCTACAAGAATTACTTTACAGCTGGTGCTCACTGGTTTATCATCATTTTCCTTATTCTGCTAAATATCGCAGCTCTGGTAAATAATGGAATTTTTTTGTTTTATGCCCTTGGATCGATAATCACAGTATCATATTTTTGCTATTATTTCTTAATTTTGCAATTCACGTGGATTTGCTCTGAAAAGTACTGTGGGAAACAAAATAAGTGATTAATGGTGTTGTATGTACATTACAAAAAGCACTTAGAAAATTTCAAAGGATATCTTTCAAAGATTTAACGTCATATGCATTTCCTCAACCTGTTTTTTTCTGGGAAGTTGGCTTGGCACAGGCTTGAAGTAGAAGGACCTTCTCACTTCTGTGGAGACTTTCGATCATCTATTTTGGTGATTAAGGGTTTCGAATTGGTAAGTAATGCTGAGGTTTGATTTTTTTGTTGTTTTTCCTCTATTCTAGGTTGCCTATGTTCTTCAGGATTGGTGGCTTTCGTACTGGTGAGCTATTTCTGGTCTGTCTTCAAGTACCATAAAATCAATATGAAGCCTTACTTTTCCGCAGAATTGGGGAAGAGATGGAGTTTGTTCATCCTTCATGTCTAATCCTCGCTTAGTTTAACCTGAAGAAAAATTAAAGTTCTTGCTGGTGGAGTGTGACCCATAATGGGCTCTGCCCTTGTCTGATCCTCGGCAGCATATTCACAGACAATTTTGAGAACTGAAAGTCACGATTCAAATTGAATTTTTATAATGTGGATGTACACATGCCTGTGTGAGCTGGGAATCGTTTTCCAGCATAAACCATTTCTCCCAAATTGAGATTAATTTTAAAAAAAATTTATCTAGACCCCATCTATAGTTTAACATGTTTTTTTCCCCTGTTCCATAGGGCAAATGAACAGAGTGCACTGAATGTCACTGTAAATGGAAAAGGAAATGTAACTGAGAAGCTAGATCTTAACTGGTACTTAGGAATTTATTCAGGTAAAGTTTAATCATTTGGTCTATTATACAAGAGTCTGAGGTGCTTACAATGAGCCTGTGTGAGTAACTAGGGCTTCCAGGAGTAATTCAGTAGTGTCTTAACAGATTAAGAGTCTGAGTCGCATTTACTCTGTGAATTAATTAGAATAATTATTTTTAAATCTACCAGAAGAAAGAGGGTGAATGAAGACTCTTAATTTGCTCTGTACTGGATTTTGAAAGTTAAACCAGGATTGAGCGTTCAGAAAGGCAGCCACTGGAAATATGTGGCTATTGTCTATTCTAATAGGTTGCTTTAGCTGACTCTTATATCATTATATGGATGGGCAAGGGGATTAGAAACGGATCTCCACCCTGTGGTTCGGATTGTTCCAATTCTGTCTGAATAAACTCGGCTTTTATTTAACTTGGATGCAATCCTCTGGAAGCAAAGCACCCAAAAATAAAAGCATTATTCCCTCACAGGTATGCAAAGCTCCCGTCAGCAAACTGCTCATCTCTTGGGCTTCACTAATTACTTAAGAGGGAAACTAAGCAGGGAAAAATCCTGCGTCTGGGAGTAAGGATTCCTCCTTTTTCTTACCCCAAGATCACAATGTTATCGCCTTTCCAACTGTGTGATTATTTTAACATTTGGCTTGCCTGGCTCATATTAACACACAGCACTCTGTTTTTATAGGAGCACTGGTAATATATGTAGCATTACATACTTTTAAAAGAAAATCCTCATCTAAAATTTAAAATATTTCCACAGGGAACATTCATACAAGCTTTTCTCAAAGACATAGTGAGTTATCTTTGTAAAATCCCATTCATTTACATATAGTATTTATTTCATTGATCATTTGCTAAGAAATCTAAACCCACATTAGCTGTTTACCGAATACGTTAGATCTAAAGGAAGAAGATAAACGATTCTATTTATATTCATGTAGAATTTCAAGCTGAGGAAAATGCCTATTGATGGAGTTTAGGAATTTGAGCTGCTTTCACAGTTTAAATAACAATGATGTGTCATCTGAAGGGAAAAAAATAATTACTTGATGGAATATTTATTACAGGAGTTATACCCACTCTATTTAGCATTGTGAGTTCAAGAGATATTAGAAAAGCTATTTTAACTTTTATATATACTAGTTCTCATGTATGTCTTATTAATAAAACATACAACTTAAAATTATGTTCATTTAAAAATGTCTTGTATTCCTGTATGAACACTTAGTGGAGGATTTTTTATTTAGATTAATCATATATTAAAATATAATTTGTTAAATTTGTTATTATATTTTCTTTGAATTTAGCTATTTAAGAGGTTTTTCCTCTTGCAATTTGATGTGGTATTTTCAAATCCTTTAAACCTACTTGGGCATTTTCTATAAGGAAAAGGTAAATCATTTCTTCTATTCCCTGTTAATATCACATACTAGCATCAAAACATACTGCAGTTTGACATTATAGGACATGTTGTAAATAGTAGGACTTGGAATATGGAGAAGGGAACATCAACTACTTTTAATAACTGTCTTTTTTACTTCTCACTTTTTAATAGAATTTGTAATTGAATTAGAAAAGCTTCGGATGAAATTGTAGTTTACATCTGATTCCACCCCCCACCCCCCACCCCCAGCTTCCATTCAGTGAGAGCAAAATAAGTTATTTTAATTCTTCTTTGTAAATGTATCTTGTGACTACATTATAGTGTTGTAATATACATTCTGCTGTATACTGTATATATCTGCTTTATGGTATATGAAGTAATAGCTTTATCAACGGCCTTACCTACTTTAGCATTGTGTGAGAAAATGCGGAGATCTGTGCTGAGTGCTGATCCTTTATTTCAGGTTTAACTGTAGCTACCGTCCTTTTTGGCATAGCAAGATCTCTGTTGGTGTTCTACGTCCTGGTTAATTCTTCCCAAACTTTGCACAACAAAATGTTTGAGTCAATTTTGAAAGCTCCAGTATTGTTCTTTGATCGAAATCCAATAGGTAAGTCAGACAACAAATTTATCAGTAAATACGTCTTAACGCATTTAGTGTCTGATTACATATTAATATTTGAAAATGGAGACAATGCTTGGAAGAAAATCCCAATAGCATGTTGATTCATCTTCTCAAAAAGCTTCACTATTTTTCTTCTGCTTACAATCTTTTACTCCAATTTATGTGTGTATAAATTAAAGATTGTTCCCTTTGCAGAGTTACTTAGTAGTCTATTTGTTGCGTGGCATGTGAGATACCCTGCATTAAATATGAACAGCTTAAAGGTGGTTGAGTAGTTGCTAAAACACTGGCTGTATTTACCTGGCTCTAGGCTATGGCATCCTTTAGGAGGCCCTTCTGCTTATTAGGAAAGCTCTCGTTCGCAGGTGCATGGCTGGATGATGTGAAACAGGCTGTGTGTTTGTTTCTTTCACTGGGAGGCCCATCCGTATCTGGGACCAAAGAGCTCTTAAACATGCCCTGACGAAAAGTTAATTAAAACCTAAGATTGGTAAAATGTAAACATCCCTTTCAGTAAGAGCCTGCTGTTTCAGTAGTAAGTGCCTTGGTTTGTGTACACCAGGTAGTATACCAGTGGTTGATCTTTTGCCCTGAGGCCTGTCTTGCTTCTAGCATCACCTTCCTGATGGAGCTTCTATGAAGGGTTCCTTAGCCATCAACATATATCCCTTCCCTGGTGAGATTTGGGGTTGTGGAGACCCACAGTGGCTTCACTGCAACAGGAAAACTCTGGCAGCACATGTGGAGGAACGGATGTGGACTGTGGAAGGAGCCTGAGAGTAGCCTTGCCTTGCTCTTGGCCTTGCTATGTGGGCAAGGCCTAATAGCATAGATACTACTGGGTAGGCAAATCTCAGAGCAGGGTGTTGTGGTTAAAAGTGTGGACTCTGGTGTCAGCTGCCTGGGCTGAATGTAGGGCTAGTTATTAATATTGGGTTGGTGATGGGTGTGAAACTCCAGCTGTGACCCATCCACTCTGCCCCTTGCAGGGCCCTGCCTGGGGGAAAGCACAAGCCTATCTTGGACTTGAGGACATCTTGCCAGAATTCCCATCCATCCCCACCTCCAATTCCTCCCTGTACCGGAATATTCTTAGTGACCCTGATTTGGAGGACTCCAGGGAACCTTTGGATGTGGTGGAAGGATCTATGTGTCCTATGTTAGGCAGAGAAAACGGGGTGGGCTGACAGTCTGACCGTTATAGTTAGAATCTCTTACATTCACTCAGTGCTTCTACCCCAGAGGTGCTATCCTTGCTTCTGCTAATAAGGGGGAGACCCTTTGTACTTACTCAGAGAACCAAACCTTCAATGGCGGATCCTGAAATACTGGCTGCCCCCCTGTAGTCTCAGGCTACTTGCATGGATTCAAGTGAACCTGCAAAGTACATATTCTTCTCAATAGTGAAGTTTCTCTGACTGCATTTTAACCACTCCAGAGTCTGATTTCTAAGATGGTCACATTTCTACAAGTTACATGACATTAAGTTATTCTCCATTTCCAACCCATGTACGATTACATGGGCTTTATTTTAGTTCTTTTGTGTATATAGTAAGATACTTTATTGTCTACTGATCTTTCATAACTGTTCAATCTTAAGCTATTTAGGTAAAATTTAAACCAAACCAGTATGTGGCCTAAGAATGGCAAAAACCAGTTTTCTTTTCTCTTCTTTTATTTTTTTGCCCTCCTTCTTGTTACTCATCTCTGTTTTATTCCTTCCTCCTTTGGTATATTTTGATAATGGTACTGTGGGTGTTTATTAGATATCCTCAATTTTTCAGCTGCCTGGCATTTCCTATACATTTTAATTGTAACTTGAGTTGAATAACATTTGCAGATGTGTTCTGTGTCCCTGTGATGTTTACTTCATCTGCCTCTTCCTAGTTAACATTCGTCTTCTATCTTAGCCCCGTTTCAGTTCCATCAGATCAAGTAAACAGGTAACACAATCCCAGGTCAACAGTAAGCCATTCAGAAATTAAGAGATGATTTCTATTTTAAAAATAAATGTTTCCCTTGCATGTTCAGAATCTGTTTAGTTTTTACATCTGGCACAAGAGGGCAGCATGATCTATATTATTTCAGGGATATAACATAAGCACACCTTATTACAAAACCTCGTTGTTTTTATTTTAAAGCCTTCTTGGAAATTCAATTTTTATAGCTTGGGTCTTTGTATTTTGTAGTGTTGATATGGAATTTTAAAAGTACTTCTATGCTTTATTATATTTGAAACATTAAACTCTTTATTAAAAGAAATATTCACAGTGTTATCTTAGAATATCTAGCATTTCAAACACGGCTATTTGGATTTCCTAATTGACACCTTCTTGACTGGTAACTAGAATAGGCAGATGCTGACACCTTGACTGGATATACTTTAATTCCTAAAGGGTAAATTGTGGTTGCTTGTGTGATCTGTTTCTGTTTTCTTTCTAAACACGAATTTAAGGAGAAAGAGGAGTACACAGTTTCTTCGGCTTTCTTCCATGCCACCAATATCAGCAGAGATATTTTATTCTTGTCTAGTCCATACAATTTAATCCTTAATTTTAGAGACAAGATGAGTAGATAGTTATGCTGTTTTTTTCGTGCCTAATTATGGTGAATAATACGAGGCTTAGTGCATTGACCGTGATGGACTCCAGATAAAAGTTTATTTGCTTTCAATTTGTTAATGTGGCTTTAAGAAACTGTGCTACTTGTGCTATGTTTATTTATTCTCTCAGGGAAGTACAAAGTTAATATTGGGTTATGGCCAGTGTGCTCATTTCACATGGGTTTTTCTGCAGTCTTGGTATATGTGTGCATGCTCACTTATTTATGCATCCCCCAGTGTAAAAAGTGCAAATTTATACCATTAATTTGTCCCTACAGATCAAGTTAAATTAGGGCTAAAATCTCAGAAAAGAAAAAACTGTACTGACTTCTGTTGTTTTTATTCTTGTGCTGGAAGGTACTTGTAGCCATTGGGATGTAGAGGGTGAGTAGTTAGCACAACCTTTTAAGAGAGACCTGTTTTGGGAAGCGGGTGTGGCTCAGTGGATGGAGCCCCCGTTTACCATATGGGAGACCCGGGTTCGCGACCCGAGGCCTCCTTGTGAGGGCTCAAGGAGGCCTCGCCGGCCTGAGCGGTGCGGTGGGCTGATGCAGCAACCTCACGGCAGGAAGCGGGTGTGGCGCAATGGATAGAGCACCTGTTTACTATATGAGAGGCCCCGGGTTCGCTTCCCGGCGCCTCCTTGTGAGGGCAGGCCGGCTCGCGCGGTGCCGTGGGCTGACGCGGCAAGACCTCACAGCAAGGGGGAGATGAGCAGACAGAGAAGACACGCAGCGAATGGACACAGCAGCACAAGCAGCAAGGGGGGGATAAATAAAATAAAATAAATAAATCTTTAAAAAAAAAAAAAAAGAGAGACCTGTTTTTGTATCCCACCTAATCAAAAACCTAGGGTAGCCCTAGTAAATGAAGATCTCTGACTTGACCTACTGGGGAATTAGACTCTGTTGATAAATTCACAAATATAAAATCTCCTGTATTAGGATTTGCATCTTGTTGGGGATTGGGGAGAAGAGGATAGGGGTTTATTGAACCTGGAAAGGGACTCCTTAGAATCCACAAGTTACTAAATAACTTGCAGAGAAGTGAAAAGTGAAATGAAAGCAATGTGGAGAGCTTTTTGTACTACCCGAAAGACTATCTTGCTATACTATTTATAAAATCAATTGCCAACTACCGCTGCCTTGCCAGGATAAAAGTCATCAATGGAGAAGGAACATAATTGCAGGGCTGCCTAGTTATATGTTTATTCATTTCAAATGACCACTTGAGTTCATGCTAAATGCATATTTTTAACAAGTATATTATTTCAGCACTGTCAAAATTACCACCACGATAATAGGCTTGTTAAATTATAGCTCTATCAGTTAGGAGGCAAGATGGCTCTGCTTAGTATACACATTAATCTTTGCCTGTTCACACAGGTGATTCTGCTGAGCAGGTAGCATGTTTAAACACGAAATACTGGTCTTAAAACCTCTGATTTATGGTAGGTGTTGTTTTGACACAGCATCATTCAGACAATTTACAAGGCAAGGCTTCATGTTAAAATATTTCACCAGTGTCATCATTCGTCACTGACATTAATATTCAGTAGTGATGCTGGAAAATTGGTAATATGCCCATTCATGCCAAATCACTCGCTGTGTTCCCTTTCAAGTGAGATCTGTTGTGGATATGGTTAAAAGAAACTATGATTTTTCTTCCTTGAGAGCAGATGAGCTGTACGAAATTGAGAATAAGAATAACAGTTCTCTTGACAGCTTTCATGTACTCATCTTGCCCAGGTTGCTTTTAATTCTGGCTCAAGCCTGACATGCTTTCCCGCCCCCCCCTTTCCTTGCTTAGCGCACATTGTAAAGAACATATTTATATGTACATTAGTTAGTTTAAGAGGCTTTTATGTTCAAAGGAAGAAGTTAGTCATCATCAAAAAAGCTTTGTTGTAAAACAAAAACACACATTTCCTCTTTCATTTTTCCTTGTTAATAATAACAAATGCAAGTAACTATAATGGGAATAACACAAAAGATTGCATCAATCATAATGATTCACAGCAGCCATATAAATATTATTTTTTCAGGTTTGAATGAAACAGCTAATAGTTGAAGTAGGTGTGGTAATTAAATCCTGTCGGGTTGTCACATATTAAAAATTATGTTTTTTCACATACAATGGGAATATGTACTTAAACTCTTATCAAGGGTGATATTAAGTCATTTTATGGGAGTTGTTCATTTACTGCTAATAGTATCATAAAAGCCTTTGTTATGAGTTTAAATAGTTACATAGTTACATATATTTGATTACTATTGTTATTTTTGTCTGTAATCTCTATAAAGGTGATTATTATAGCACTTGTCTGCAACTGGCAAATATTGCACCATTTTAGTGTACATTTTTAATCTATTAGAATGTTCTCATTACTCTTTAGTCATGTTTTCTTTCCTCCGTAATAATCATACATGGAAATACAGCCATGTAATAGAGAAAGCTGCTTTGTTTGTGGTTGTCCAATAAAATGTTAAAAAGATAAGATTTGAGAGCTTGTGCCTTGTTCAGAGTGGCAATAATATAATATCTAAGGAAATTGTAAGTATAGCATTTTATTTGTGTTCTTAAAAATTTTCTAGTAGTGTATCTATTAAGTGATATGTATACAAATTTATGTGTATATAGCTATCCATCCATATATGTAATTTCTCCTCTTCAGTTAATATCTGTGGCTCTGATCCTAATGCCCTCAAGCCTCCTAGGTTATTAGTGGTTCGATATCAGTGTTGTCTTAGCCTTCAGATAACTTGGAGCTAGGAAGTCTTTGGTACTCAGGACTTCTCCAGTGCATCTGGAGAACTATATGCTTAGTAATTTGGCATTGCATTCTAGGATGTGTGTGATTTACAGTAATTCAAATGTTGTTATTGAAAAGGTTTTCTCCCCCTACTGTTACCTTAACATTGTAGCTCTTTGGGACTGTCACAAAATGCATCAATATTAATTTATGATGTTCATTGCTTTTGCACAGTGATTTCAAGAGAAAATGGAATAACATTTCTGGGCCAATATCAACATGATTATATATTGATAACTATATCATTGAGAGCCTAATATGCATAAGGCATAATCTCCTGATACTAAGAGAAGTTGATGGGGATTTGCTAGATTGAAATTCCTTAACATTTCTCTGAGTGGTTGGCTATAGCCAAGTACTTCCTCTCAGAGGTTTGATTTTTTTTTTTT
>JAQZBX010070811.1:0-15346 GCA_029593785.1 Cabassous unicinctus
TGTTTTTTTTTTTTTTTTCAGAGTCACGCATAAACTTTATTGGGACTTATGAACAGGAGAAATTCTCCAATGGTGACCAATCATGGAATGATGATAGTGCTCTGCAAAGAAATGGTAAAATGAATGGTGATATAAGGGGTTTCAGAACAAGGACATTCCTTAGGATATGAGAATAGAGTTTCTGCTGGGGTCATGTGAATTGTACATATGGAGTCTGGTGATATTTTCACTACACTCATAGGAAGGGTGTTTACCAAGGACATTTACTGCATTGGGAAGATTATAGTTTATGATACCATCTATGCATTATCTCCCCTCTGGGGAGGGTTGTAAGCCTTGAACTTATCTATTGGTTATGCAGGTAGCTATGTGCTGATGACTTAGGGGGAGCCCAGATGCTGGATCCCCACAATCTACCCCACACAGCAGCCTACATTGACCATGGGACAAGTATTGCATCCACATTCCACAGCTACAGCAAAAAACACACCAGAGTAAGAGGAGTCCTCCACCAAGAGCTAGTAGACCTATGAAAACATGTTGGCAGGGACAAGAAAGTGAATTAAACCAATCAGATAGGAGGTCAATAGCTAATTTATCAATGTGTTGTATGTGCTCTTGCATATGATTTAGAGCTTGGGAAGTATTATAGGAGTGATCAGGAATGCACAAACAACATTGAACATTAGTGATGGCACAGGTCCTATCTTGTTCCACAGTAAGAATAGCTAAAGTCATCCTATTTTGTAAAACTACCTTTTGTAGTTGAGTAGTTTCTTCCTTTGGTGAGGAAATTGCTACTCTGGGTCATTAAGGGCTTGAGAACTGTGATTGGCTAAAGCTGTTAGGTGTTTTTAAGTGACAATTGCAGCACCACCTGGCACAAAAACGGCCCACAGGTAGAATCACCAGGTTGTGTGCTTTACTCTAATTCTAGCCATGATCAATTCCCAATTACTAGGAGTATGGGGTAATGAGTCATATAGGGTGTCAGGGACATATGGCTGTCCCCATGTGCATCATTTGGTCAAGTAAAAGGGCATATACTGCCACTGGACTGATTTTTCTTTTTCTTTTTTTCTCTATATTTGTTTCCATTTTTCTTTTCCCTCTTTTTTCTCTTTAGTTTATTTCTTTTCTTTCTGTCCCTTTTCCATTCCTTTTCTTTCATTACACCTTCTATTTTTGATCTTCATTTTTTTCTTCTCCTCTCATCTATATTTTATATAACATTTATGTAGTTACTTTAAAATAAATAAATTAAAAAGTAAAAAAATATTGGGGATTCCCATATGCCCCACACCCTCTCCCTCCCATACTTTTCTACATTAACAACATTTTTTATTAGTGTGGTACATTTGTTACAATTGATGGATACATATTGAAGCATGCTACTAATGATGGACTATAGGTTACATTATAGTTTACACTCTGCCCCACACAATTTTATAGGTTTTGACAAAATGTATAATGGCCTGTATCCATCATTGCAATGTCATGCAGGACAATTCTAATGTCCCAAAAAAGCCCCCATTTTACACCTATTATTCCATCTCCATCCCCTCAGAGACTGTGATGGTCACTGTTTTTTTTTTTGTTGTTTTTTTTTTCACAAAGATACTAGTACTTCCATTGGTAGAATAAGTCTATAATGGAATAATAATAAATCTGCTTTAATCCATTGTTCATTCTCCAATCCTGAAGATTTGGGGAGATGTTACACACTCTGTTTCTGATTGGGAGGTGGTTTATTTCCCTTGGGGCAGATGGATGGGACTCTTTTGCTTGCAGATGCAGACATCTCTGTTTCTTGAGATGGGTGTTGTCCATCATCATTACTTTGGTAGTTGTCCTGGGTGAGTTCAATGAACTGGAGAGTAGGTTTTGCAACTATGTTGAGATTCAGGGCTCAATTGGCACATGAACACACCAAAGATTTAAGTCTCTGTGACATATACTTTATAAATATATTGCTAATTATAGATTCAAATAAAAGGGGCAGAAGAGCCATGTGTAGAGAAAGTATAAATGAGACTAACTCTGTTACACTGGGAAACATGAATACCAAAGTAAGGTTCAATGAAAGGATTCCAAATTCCTCATTGTGTTCATGAGCTTATAGTATCTAAATGTCTCTAGAATCCTCAGGAGACCCATTGCTTGAGGCACTGTTTACTGTGACAGTCAATGAGATCTTTGAGACATGCGTAAGCTGACCTCTGCAATGACCTTCTGACTCACTTTGAAATCTCTTAGCCATACAAACTCATTTTGTATTTAATATTTCCCCCTTTCAGTCAAGGTTTTTTTCAAATGCATTTTATTTAGTGTTTGTTAATAATCCCTCTGTGCCAGGGAGGCTCATTGCTGGAAGTCAGGTCCAATGCTGGGAGGAAGGTAGTGCATTCATATGCTGATTTTAGCTTAGAGTAATGACCTATATTTTTATGTAATATTTGTGTATCCAAACCTCCTTTAAAAATAATGAGAAAATGCTAAAATAAAGAGCATGAGTGATCTTTTTCAGATGAAGTTCACGTTCTAAAGATGGGTTTGGAGAATATTTCACAATTCTACTAAAGATCATTGAATGTTAAACTTAAAAGTGAGTGAATTCAAGACATGTAAATTATTCTTTACTAAAGCTGTTTTTTATTTTTTTAAGGTTGAGGTTTCTATTGTGATTGTGTTGAATTTGTAAATCAGTTTAGGCATAACTGACTTCTCTTTTAAAAATATATTTTTATTTATTTTTAAAAGATAATTAGATTACATAAAATGCTACATAAAAAAATTATAAGGGGTTCCCATATGCCCCACTCCCCACACCTCCCATTTTTTCCCACATTAATAAATTCTTTCATTTGTATGGTAAATTCATTGCAGTTGATTAACACATTTTTGAGTATTGCCACTAAGCATGGATTATACTTTGCATTGTAGTTTACACTCTCACCTACTCAATTCTGTAAGTTATGTTAGGATATATAATGGCCTGTGTCTGTCATTGTAATGTCGTTCAAGACAACCTAGTCCTGAAAATGCCCCCATATTACACCTCTTTTTTCATCTTCCTGGTTTCAGCACCTCCAGTGGCTATCGTCTCCATATCCATGATATAATTTCTTCCCTTGCTTGAATCACAATAAGTCTATAGTAGAATACCAGTAAGTCCACTCTAGTCTTTATTTTATTCCTGAATCCTGAGGATTCTGAGATGGGGATGCCCACTCCACCTTTAATTGAGGCGGACTCCAATCCCATATGGGTGATGCATGGGAATCTCTTGCTCGCATCTTAATAATATTTAGTCTTCCAATCTTTGAACACAGAATATCCTTCCATTTACTTAGGTCTTCTTCAGATTCTTTCAGCAATATTTTAAAGTTTTCTGAATACCTGTGCTTTATTTCCTTGGTTCAGTTTATTCCCAAATATTTGATTATTTTAGTTGGTATTATACATGTAAATGTTTTTCTGATTTCCTTCTCAGATTCCTCATTCAATATTGTGTAAAAATGCTATCAATTTTTACATATTAATCTTGTATCCAGCCAATTTGCTGAACTAGTCTATTAGCTGTAGTAGCTTTGTGGTGGATTTTTCAGGATTTTCTACATTTAGGGTTATATCATCAGTTAGTAATGTAAGTTTTACTTCTTCCTTTCCTATTTCAGTCCCTTTTATTTCTTAATCTAGCCTAATTGCATTAGCTAGAATTTCTAGCACAATATTGAATAACAGTGGTGACAGTGGGCATCCTTGACTTGTTCCTGATCTCAGTGGGAAAGTTTTCAATCTGTCACCCTTGAGAACAATGCTAGTTGTAAGTTTTCCACATATGTTCTTTACCATATTAAGAAAGCTTCCTTCTATTCCTACTTTTTGCAGTATTTTTATCATGAAAATATTCTGTATTTTGTCAAATGCCTCTTTCAGCATCAATTTAGAGGATCATGTGATTTTCTTCTTCAATTTATTAAGTGGTTGATTACACTAATTGATTTTCTTATGTTGAACCACCCTTGCTTACCTGGGATAAAATCCATTTGATCATGCTGTGTAATTCATTCAATGTGCTTTTGGATGTGGTTTGCAAGTATTTTTTTTTTAGACTTTTTTAAAATAGGAGGTTTAGATTAAATACACGTTACATTGAAAATGTAGGGGACTCCCATATGGCCCTACCCCATCCCACATTTCCCCCTCATTAAAACATCTTTCATTAGTGTGTTTAATTTGTTACAATTGATGAACATATATTGAAGCATTGCAACCAATCGTTATCTATATTTTATATTATGTTTTATAGTTTGCACAGCAGAATTTTATAGGTTTTGACAAGATTTAAAATAGCTTGTATCTGTCATGGCCTCTGGTACTAGGCTTTTCAACTTTTGGAGGTTCTTGCTGACTGTTTCAATCTCTTCCCTTGTGATTGATTAGTTGAGGTTTTCTATTTCTTATTGGGTCAGTGTATATAGTTCTTGTGTACCTAGGAATTTGTCCATCTGGTCTACATTGTCTAGTTTTTTGAGATAAAGTTGTTCATAGTATCCTCTTATGATCTCTTTTATTTATGTGGGGTCACTGGTTTTGTCCCCCCTCTAATTTCTGATTTTATTTACTTGCATCTTCTCTCTTCTTTTCTTTGCCCATCCAGCTAAGGGCTGGTTGATTTTGCTGATCTTCTCCATGCCCAATGTTTGTTTTTGCATATTCTCTCCTTTGTTTTTTTATTGTTGTTGTTCTCGATTTCATTTATTTCTGCTCTGATAATTACTATTTCTTTTCTTCATCTTGCCTCTAGGTCTCCAGTTAGTTCTTCAATTTTACCTCTTTCTTCTTTTTTAATGTAAGCATTGAGGACTATAAATTTCCCTCTAAACATTGCCTTTGCAGTATTGTATAGGCTTTTTTTTTTTTTTTTAGTACTGGGAGCCAGGGATTGAACCTGGGACATCTTTTGGGGAAGCCAGCACTCAACCACTAAGCCACATCACTTTCACTGAGTTGATTTTTTAATATGTTTTACTCATTGTTGTTTGTATTACATCTTGTCATTCAAATCCCTAAGTCCCTGCTGGATTTTTTTCAATCTTCTTTCTATCTCTTCTACTATCTAATTTCAGATGTACTATCTTCCACACAACTGATTCTTTCCTTTGTCTATTCAAATCTGCTGTTATTTGCTTCTAGTGTATTTTTTATTTCTTGGATTGTGCCAGTCATCCCCATAATATCCATTATCATTTTTTTTATGGTTACATTTTTTTCTGCATGTTCTCCCATTGTCTTCTTAATATCCTTAATCTCTTTCTTCACTTTATTAAGTTGATTCATGATAATTGTTTCAGCATCTCTAATTAATTCTTCCATATTCCACATCTTGTCCTGGCTTTTAGCTTGTTCATTGGACTGGACCATGACTTCCTGTTTCTTAATATGGCTTGTAATTTTTTTGTTGGTGTCTAGGCATCTGTTTATCTTGATGGTGTTATTCAGTTGATTAGCTTCTCTCTCTATTCTATAGTTTTATTTCATTGTTGTTTTTGTGTGTCTGGTAAGTTTTCAATTTCAATAGAATGTTCTTTCATTCTATTTCTTTGTGTATATGTTCCCTTGAAAAAAATTCGGACCAGGGACAAGGAATGAGAGAAGAAAACAAAAAGAATAATAGCAATCATAACAGTAAAATATAGGAGAGGATCTATATAAGGCTTTGGAAATTGAAAAATTAACATGGCTAAGAAGTGCAGAGGAATAAGATTAGAAAAGTAGAATATAAACAAAGAAACAAGAAACAGAATACAGAAAAATGTGTAGAATGAATAAAAATGCTGGAATGGTGAGAAGAGGGGGAAAGAAAAAAGAAAGGAGAGAAAGAAAAACAAGTAAAAAAGAAATAAAAGGGAGAAAAAAAGAGAGATAAATGAAATTAAGAAAAATCAGAGAGCAAACAAAAAGAGGTAGAATAAAAGAACCACAACAGAAAACAGAAGACATACAGATGAAGGAGAGAAAAGAAATAGCATAGGTAAAGAAAATTGGTAATTGAAAGAAAAAAACAGCAAAAATAAATAAATAAAGAGAAACAAAGGAAGAAGAAACACAACAAACAAGAAACAGGACAACAGCAATTCATTTTGAAAAAGGAGATAGGAGAAGAAAAAGAATAAAATTTTTAAAATAAAAAAAACTACAATATACACGGAGAAACAACCTTCTCTCTTAGACCCCTTAGGGTCTCCTCAGGCTGCTCTTGTTCATCAATCAATCACCCTGCAGCCTATCCTTTGCAGGTTTTGAACTAAGGTTTAGTGAGTAAAATCAGGACAATAAAAAAGAAAAGAAACTTAAAAAAAAAAAATATCCAAGAAACTCTATTACAAAGATAATGTCTATATGTTATCTGACATAAAATTTCAGCCAGATGCCCAATAACCCAGTGCATCAGTTCTCAATGAAGAGCCAGGAATTGAATCAGAGACCTCATATGTGCTAGGCAGGAATTCTCCCACTGAGCTAATCTGCCTCCTTAAGTTTGTTGGCTTTTCTGAAGACTATATGTTCCTTTTCCCTTGGGCAGGTTAGAGTCCCTGCAGTCTTCCAGTGCCCTGCTGATTAGCTGCCTTCTCTGCCTCCTCTCTGATGTATTTCTTCTCTTTATCTAGGCAGCTGGGTGTGACAGCCTGCCTGAGGGGAACCCCCTCTTCTATAGCTGTGCAGTTGGGGTCCTTACCACTATTCAAGAGGGGCATAGCTGCTAAACTCACTGCAGAGAAACCATTTTCCACCCTTCCAGACCCTCTTCCAGGGACTCTGCTGTCACACTCCATTTGGAGCAAAGAGCCAGCGGCTCCACCTAGGTTATCAGCCCTGGGGGCATGGTAAATGTGCTGCTTCAAGCCACCAGGGCAAGCAACCCATGAATTTCCTGGGTTCTCTATCTGTCCAGTACACTCTTAGATTACTCCGGGCACATTCCTGTTCTACATATATCCAAAGGAGCTGGCAGGGAAGAAGACATCTGCTATCCTTTCAGTTAGGTACAATTCATCCAGAAGTTTTACCCTAGCTTAATGTCTCAGTGGTGCAGAAGGGGAGGCTTACAGCAGCTGGGAGGTTGAGTAACTCACAGCTTGTTGTTTCAGCTTGTCTTTCTGTCCCTCACTATCCTGGGAGTTGTGAAACAGTTTCCTGTTCTGCTGTACCCCAAAGCAGGTCCCCAAGGCAGCATCTGGGTCTTTCTCCATTGTTTTAGTGAGAGCTGAGCCTTATCTGCCTAACCTGTCAGCTGTCTTCCCACAGTGCTGTGTTTTTTGATGCTGAGTTCTTTATTCATGCATCTGATGGAATGCTAAAGAATGACAAGCAGTTGATTATTCTTAATGCCTTCTATTCTTTTCACATTGATTATGGCAATTGTGATTGCTGCACAACAAACTGTCTCAAAAGTAAATGGTTTATGGCAATGCTTTCTTACTGCAGCCAAGCCTGTGGTGTAGAGATATTTGGATCCCCACAATGGTATTCAACGCAGTGCAGCCAGCACGTGTCAGCCATGGAGACTCTTCTGGTCTTGCCTGTGCTCCCTCACAGATTGGGGATTAGGTGGCTATAGGATGCTCTAGCATATTCTTTACTGAGACAATGATGTTTTCTCCATGTGACTTCATCTTACAACAGGTGAGCCTGGAGTTGTTCACAAGGCTGTGAGAGAGAGTTCAAAGAGAGGTTTTCAGAACCAACTGAGTCTTATTTAAGCAAACTGTCATCTCCATCATATTCTCTTGGGCAAAGCAAGTTAAACACTTCAGATCCAGCCCTGAATCAAAGGTGGATGAATAGACTCCACCTCCTGATGGGTTAAATGCACCCTCAAATTGAAAAAACATTGATTCAGAAGAAGGAGGAAAATGTAGATATCCCAGCAAACAGTCTTCCCCAAGAATTAATGTGGGTTTGGCTGTGTGTTTCTCTGTGGCATTTACATGTGTTTGGTGTGCTCAGAGCAGAGATACATTGGCTCATATTCCAAAATAATAAGGAAACCGCAATGCTAATCTTTCATTGGAAATAAAAAGGGTATTCATTTCTATTTGTGAAAGTCCCTAGAGACCAAATTCATAAAGGAGGAGACATAAAATATGGGGCCAAGGAACTCTATTTATTCTGAAGTTCAGCAGCAGTGAAGCCACCTTGTTGTTAAACCTTCTCTGACATTGTCTCTCATTACTCTCCCTCTTGCTCACTCCCCTCACCACACTGGTTTCTTGTGGATCTTGAACATTGGAAACAAGCCTTTTCTAGGGCCGTTAGCCCTGTACATGCTCTCAACTGGTCACACATACCCCAGGTTTCTTCATGGCTCCCAAGCTCTCATCTGAGAGGCCTCTGTTAAAAGGTCACCTTCTATGCTGCTCTTGCCTGATCATCAGAAATCTGTAGCAAGCCCAATTCTCTGTTGGTCTTTTTGCAGTTCCTATTTTCCTTTCTCACAAAAGTCACCCATTGACATGTCATAGGATTTTCATTTATTTATTTACATTCTTTCTCCATCATCAGATGGTGAGGTCTAGTGTGTCTATGCATTCTTCTCATTGCCTAGACAGTGTCTGGAACATAGTCAAACTCAACTTTAATACCTCAAATGAAGAAAAGGTGGAGTGTGGTACAGAAAATTATAATTGGAGCTGGGTCTAAGTCCCCAAAGGGACTACATGTATAACCAAAATATATAAATGAATTTCCTGAATGAAAAATCGAAATTACAGTATGTCAACTAGTCCAGGAATGTGTATTTGTATGAATATTAGTCATAGTCTTGTTTTATTTCCTTTTAGCTACATCAGGAAGATGGAACCAGGAAACACAACTCAAATCTCAGTAACTTCTTCTGAGATTTTAAGTGGAACCTGAATTGCAGCCTTTCCTCCTTGGGCTGGTTTTGTCTATGTACCTGGTCACCATCTTTGGGAATCTTCTCAGCATTCTGGTAACCAGCACAGACTCCCACCTCCACATACCCATGTACTTCTTCCTCTCCAATTAGTCTTTTTCTGATATCTGTTTTATCTCGCAACAGTTCCCAAGAAGCTGGTGCATATTCAGATATGAATAAATGTCATTCCCTGTGGTGGTTGCCTTTCCCAGATTTCCTTTTTCATGCACTTTGCAACATTGGAGGACTTCCTCCTGTCTGTGATGGCCTATGACCACTTTGACGCCATCTGTCACCTCCTGCACTACATGGTAACCTTGAATCCCTGACTCAGTGTCCTGCTGGTTCTGGGGTCCTGGCCCATGAGTGCATGGAATTCCTTGTTCCAAGACTTAATGGTGCTGTGGTTGTCCTTTTGTATGCCCTTGGATATCCCAAAAGTTTTCTGTGAAATTAATCATCAATGTCTAATAATGTAATTTGGAAGGGAATTGCTAGGCATGGGTGCCCTCACTGGGATCCTTTTTCTCTTCCTTAAAAAGTGTTTATTTCATACATGCAATCTCATCAGCTCAGGGGAAGTATGAAGCACATCCCACTTGTGCTCCTCATCTCTCATTGGTCTCCTTATTTAATTGTATGAGCTTAGGATCTACTTTAGTTCTGCTGTTAGACAGTACAGACACTCAAGTGCACATGTGTCAGTGCTGTATGTCAAGGACACACCCTGGCTAAGTCCCTTTATATACAATCTAAGTAATAAAGGTATAAAAGGGTCTTTGGAAATATCTTTGGAAGGAAGCCATAAGTGCACAATTTGTGGTGGAAATGAAGAATTGCCTATAATTACAGTGATCAAAGAGAGATACAGAAATTATGATTCCTTGATCTACACATGGAAGCAAGAAGTGTCTCTTTCTAATTATTTCAAAGCATTTTCACAATTTTGATTTTAAGCAACTTCCTCTATTAAGCTTTCTCTGTATCTTGCATAACTAATAAGTTTTTCCTTTGTCCACTTTTCTATATTTCCAATCATTTTCTCAATATAGAATGAGAAATAACTTAGAAATTCAAAATACCCTCAAGAGCATAGATTTCTGGAAGAACATTTTTCACAATTGGCATTTATATTCCCAAGCAAGTTTTTTCCTTTGTTTTACTGAAAGAGTGGTGGTAGTGTTTCTTCCCTTATGTGAAAAAGTCCAAATGTCATATAATTATATTTATAAAATTACAATGTAGAGGAAAGTGTAACAGTGCAGCTTTTCATTATTTTGTGTCTTTCAACTCTATATATGTACCTTAAAAGATGTTTCTATTAATGCTGATTTCACATACTGGTTCTGCTTATAGAAGGTCATCTGTTTTATTCTCTTCATTAAGGTCCTGTTATCTTATTCAGCTCATTGTATACAATGCTTATCATGGATGGTTGCTGGCATAAGGTACTATAGGAGAAATTGTTTCTCTAATATATGTCTTTCAAGGGCAATCTAGAAGAAGACAAATTTGTACAAATCATGATATGATGTGGCCATATAAAACAGATGATCTTAAATACAGTGGAGGAAAATTTTCAGTTATACAATGGCTTACTAATGAAAGATTTCTTTTACATGATGCAGGTGAACTCATTCAAGTATTGAATTTTGGTGAATATATGTAAGGGATTATGTGCATTGTTGTGCAAGACTCTGTTGCATGCTTTATGGTAATTATTATTTGCTCAAATTCCTGTTTCTGATTGAAAATTTCCAATGATGCCTACAAATGTGATTGCTTCTATTTGACTAAACAAAATGTTTACCATTTCCTACAAATCATAAAAACAAGAAAGGACATGAGACAAAACAAGCTATGCATTTACTCTCTCATCAGTTTATCTCACTTATCATCAAAAACCTCTTCTCTCTTCATGATGAAAGGGTGAATATAGAAGATTTTGGATTTCTGCCCCCCAAAATTTCTCTGGTAATGGAGAGGTCTAACTCAGGGTCACCACTTATGCCCACACAAACACAAATGTCCTTCCAAACTCTCCTAGCTATCAGGAAGGGAATCTTACTTGTGGTGACATTTAAGTACAGATATCTGAAATAAATTTTAATATCTGGTGATCATCAGTGCTGCCTTCATATGTCTGAAGTAATGAAAATAGTTGGAAGCAGAAGAGCCATCGGAATACCCTCATGTTTGTTTATGTTCATTGTTGTGTCAGTTAGCTATTGCTGACTAAGAAGACATCCCACAACTAAAAGGCATACCATAATATACCATGGGAAACCATGATTGGGGGTTATTTTGTTTTCTTCTGATTCCTCACATGTCTGTGGTCAACTGTGAGTCAGCCAGGGTTGTTTTGATCTTCTTGGTAAAGCTTTTTTTATCTTGGTGTTCTGATTAGCTCTAGGCTGGGCTAGGGTGACTTTTACTTGGAGAATTTCCCATCTCTACACATGTCCTCTTATTCTCCATCAGGCTAGTTTGAATTTGGTCACATGGCTGAGGAAAGATCCCATGAGGAAACAGCAGAAACACACCAAGGATTCCTAGGCACACTGTCAATTCCACTAAAGTCTACTGCCAAAGCAAATAATACATCTTCATTCTCACCCTGATTCAAATGCATAGAAAGATATTCTCCGTATTGATACATGGAACTACATAGTGATGTTACAAAAAATATGGACACAGGGAAAATTAGAGCACTGGAACCATCTATGCAATCAGTCTACTGCAGGTGTTGTTTAAAATTCAACTTTGTTTTATTGTGATAATTTCAAGGACTAGGATTTGAAGGATGATTTTTTCCATCAGCTGTACTCTCAGCATTTGAATGAATTGCTTGGACAAGAAAGTAAGACTTAAAGTACATTTCTAGGAGGATTGTGGGAACATGGCTGACAAATTAGGCAGAAAAAGCTTAGCTCTGACTAAAATAACAAAGAAAAAGCAAGAGGCTGCTGTGGGGACCTGCTTTGGGGCACAGAAAACCAGAACACTGCTTACCAACTCTCAGAAGAGTGAGGGTCAGAGACACAAAGAAGGCAAAACAAGTAATCATGAGTTATTAAAACTCCTGCCTGCCAGAAAGGGCTCCCCTCTGTCACCGCCAAGATTTTAAGTAAGGGTAAAACTCCTGGTAAATTGTATCTAACTGTGAGTAGATCAGATGTCTACCTCCACAGGAAGGTGCTCTGAGTCATCTAGGAGGGTACTGGACAGATAAGGAAACCAGGAATAATCATAGATTGCTTACATCAGTGGTTGAAAGGGGCACACATTCCCAGCTCTCAGGGTAGACAGGCTAGGTGGAGACCCTAGACCCTGCTCCAAATGGGAATTTGATGGCAGATTCCCTGCAAGAAAGGAGTATGGGAGGATGCTCAGTAATATCTTTGCAGTGAGATTAGCCAGCTGAGCCCCCTTCAATACCAGAAGGAACACCAACTCCACAGGGAGAGGGGAGAGGGATTGCCTCAGGCAGGTGGTCACACCCAGCCACCTAGGTAAAGAGAGGAATTACATCAGTGAAGAAGCACAGAGAGTCAGTGATTAGCAACACTCCAGCTGACTGCAGGGGATCTAATCTGCCCAAGGGAAAAGGGTGTAGCCTTCTGAAAGGCTAATTACCCCAAGGAGGTAGAATAGCTCAGGGGAAGAATTCCTGCCTAGCATATATGAGGTCCCTGATTCAATTCCCGAATCTTCCTTGAAAAATGATTCACCAGGTAATCAGGCATCCAGCTGAAACTGACAGGGAATAGATATACACATTTTCTTTGTATTAGCTTTCCTTGGATCTTTTTTTTTTTTTTTTTTTTTTTTTTTTTTAAGGTTCCTTTCCTTTTATTTCCCTTACTTTACTCACTAAAATCCAGGAGAGGGCAGGCTGCAGGGTGAGCGATTGAGAAACAACAGCAGCCTGAGAAGATCCTTAGTGGTCTAAAAGAGAAGGATGTTACCTCCCCCTGCCACCCCCCCAACATGGGACATGACTCCTGGGCATGAGCATCCCTGGCAATGAGGGATTATTAGCAAGCACCAACTAGCAATGCACCTGGAAAAACACCTTGAATGAAAGGGGGAAAGGTAAAGACAAATGAGTTTACATGGCTAAGAGACTTCAAAGTGAGTTAGGAAGTCATCTCAGAGGTAACACATGCACATCTCAGCAAGATCTCATAGACTGTCAAAGTGGATACTACCCCAAATATTGGGCTCCTGAGAGCTCTGGGGATACCCAAGTCCTGCAGTCTGGGCAGATAGCTATGGAGTTTGTGCCTTGCCAGGGAGCCCTCTGAGAGGACAAAGTTGGACTCCTGAGAGTTTGTGCTCCTGAGAGTGACAAAGTTGGACTCAATTATGGCTTCCTTACGCATGGCTTATATGTCCTTTCTATTTAAACCTATACTTGGTGCTGGAGTTTGTACATATACGTGCAAGAGGCTGGAATCTTTGGGTTGCCCATATGCCAGCTGAGCCCTTAACTTCTGCGGAGTTGCAACACCTACTCTTCCATTCATTGGACTCTCCCCAGACAACAAACAAGGAGGCGAGGATTGATCACCAACATACCAAGGAAATGAGAGATCCTACAACTGAAAGCAAGAGAATCTCATCCATCAGCTGTATGGGATTGAAGCCCCTCTTAATTAGAAGTGGAGTGAACATAACCATTCCAGAATCCTCAGGATTGGGGTGTAAACTATGGACTAGAGTAGAATTCCTGCTATTCTACTATAGACATATTGTGATTCTAGCAATGGAAGAAATTACAATATTGATGTGGAAGCAATGGCCACTGTAGGCTCTGCAGGCAGGGAGAGGGGAGAAGAGTTGTAATACATGTGCTTTATTGGATTTGGGAATTGTCCTGAGTGATATTGCTATGATGGATATAGGCCATTTTTATCATCCCATAACATGCAGAACTGTGTGGGAGAGAGTGTCGACTAAAATGTGAGCTATGGTCCATGCTCAGTGATAATGCTCCAGGATGCATTTATCAATTTCAATGAATGTGCCACACTAATGAAAGATGTTGTGGGAGGCTGTGGGAGGTGTGGGGAGTGGGGCATATGGGAATCCGTATATTTTTGTGTAACATTTATGTAATCTAAGTATCTTTTGAAATATAAAAAAAAATAAAAAATAAAGTAGATTAGATATTTAAAAAAGTAAAGTGCATTGCTACTTACAAATTTTACTCTAGAATATCATCTCTCTCAGAGGTAAGTATTCTCTGCGTGCCACTTATTTACAGCTCATCATTCATATGCTAAAAAGAAATATATTTTTTCTTTCCAGAAAGCCCACTGAGTCCAGGAATCTCATGTCTGGCTCTCTGATTGCCAGTAGCAGAGACTTCTTGTTTCATGATATTATCATGATGTCCTCATATCTCTACTGCCTTTCATTTGATCCACACTCAATCTAACATATACATTGAGAGTCCTTCTGATATATGGGGGTGTTGGATACTATTAGACGATGAGACATTTGAAATGGAAATGGAAAACTGAGAATTAACACAGGAAAAAGAAGGGAGTTTGGTGTATTAGATCTATTTTCTTGGCAGAATTTGCTCTTCCAGAATATGAGGATTGAGCTACATGGTCACCAGCAGAGAACGCTTGGGGTGATGTTGAAGTGCAGAGGGGTGACAAATGGCCCAAATGTGGTCATAGACCATCATAGTCAAGAGTAACTTTCCAGGGATCAGTTGTGATATCCCCTCTGTCATTTTTTATTCTATGTATTTACATCTTCTCTCCCTTCTTTTGTTAGTCTAGCTTAGGTTTTTCAATTTTTTTAATGTTCCCAAAGAACCAGCCTTTGGTGTTGTTAACTTTTTCTAATGTACTTTTATTCTTCATTTCTTTTAGTTCTGCTCTAATCTTTAGTTCTGCTGTCATCTTTGTTATTTTCTTTTTTGTATTTGTAACATGAGGCTTATTCTGGGACATTGGAGTTGTTCTGCATGACATTGCAATGATGGATACAGGTCATTATACAATTTGTCAAAACTTATAAATTTGTGCATTGTAAAGTGTAAACCATAATGTGAACTATAGACATGGTTAGTAGCAGTGCTTCAATATGTGTTCACCAATTGTTACAAATGTACCACAGTAAGGAAAGCTATTATTAATGGGAGACTGTGTGGGAGGGAAAGGGATGGGGTATATGGGAATTCAATATTTTTTCAATGTAATATTTATGTAATTTAAAGATTATTTTAAAAAAGAAAGAGTAACTTTTTAGGGATCTAAAAACAGTGAAACAGAATATTTGGTGGGGCAGCACTTTGTTCTGCATCTGGATACTCAGCAGCATTTGTGTGATGGTATTGAAGGTGAAACTGATGTAAGACAAGGACAGGTTGGTGATAAAGTA
>JAQZBX010070812.1:0-15347 GCA_029593785.1 Cabassous unicinctus
CTACAACTTTCTTTTAAACTCTGATTTTTTAAGCCTTTGTCTTTGATAAAATACATGTTTATTAAGTAAATCACTTGCACTAAAAGACAGCACATGGTGTGAGCCAAACTGAGGGCTGAACCTCTATGTCTCAGTTTACCCCTCCTACAGTGAGGGAACTGGAGTAAATGAAGGGCCCCTTTGAGCATTAAGAAAAGTATATCAGAAGTCTGGCTCTTACTTTACCATTACCTTCCTCATATTCCCCTCCTTTCCTTGTAACATGTGCAGATTTTTTTTCCGGCCAAGCACTTAACTGAAGAGCAAGAAAAGATCTCATCTCCAAACTTTAAACATTGTAAATTTGAGAAATATAAAGATTTTCATCGTGGTTTAATTGTCTTCATACAGTGCCTAGATTAACAACCTATCCCTCATTACAAGACTTCTTTTTAATGTGGGGAAGACGACGAATGATAGACAAGAAAGTCTAGTGCTAGGCAGAGATTAAGTATGGGCGTGTGTGAAAGGGTGAATGGGGACTACTTCAAATTGGGCAGTCACAGACGGCCTCTGAAGAAGTGACATTTAAGTTGAAATTTGCAGAGCAGGTGTAGCTCAGTGGTTGAGCGCCTGCTTCGCAGGTACCAGGTCCCAGGTTCAACCCCCGTACCTCCTTAAAAGAAAAAAAAAAAAAGTTGAAATCTAAAAAATGAGAGGAAGACTATTCTAAGCAGAAGGAACAAGTAATGCAAGGCACCAAGGTGAGTCCCCTAAATACCCATACCCATATATAATATAGTCATAGTTCCTACAAGAGGGAAATTACCTGAAGTGCAGTGAGGTGGTCTCATTCTAAAAAAACCCAGCTACCTAATCAGGGGACCTTTGCAGCTATTAGCTACCTTGGAGGGATGCAAGGAATGAGGGAGGAAAGATGCTCACAAGGTAGCCAGTGATCTTTTGCAGCGTGAATTACATCACACATCACTCCCCTGCTTAACGCTATTCAAAGGCTTTCCATTGCACTCTGAAGAAAAACCCATGGCCGACAAGGCCCTGGCTCAATCTGTACCCTGCCTAGCTTTTCCATCTCACATGAAACCACCCTTCACTTTCCAAAAACCCTCCAGCCATATGGCCTTCTTTCTGGGAGACAATTCTCTACTAGCCACTCACAATCCTGCACATCTGAGGAACAGAGGCACTGAGTGTTTTTGTTAAAGCCAAAATTGTCTCAGAAGATACAGTGTCTCCTCAGGAACACAGGACAGCCAGGCTTACTGCCCATTATAAAAGATTCATTTGCCCTAAACTTGGGGTTCCCTCCTGTGATGAAACACACTGTGCAAGCAAGTATCACCCAAGATTTTTTGCTGCAATGTGAGAACCAGAGCCCAGGGAACCAATGGAAATGCTGATACTCTGGCTGCTGCAATTGAGAGTAATCATTTGTCCTTTGTCTCTAGGAGTCTTGTCTCCTGCCAGCACCCACAAAACTATGGCAGACTAACTTCGTCTGAAACCCTTAAGAGTTCTTGACCATGTGCAAAGCTGCTCAAGACCCTAAACATACTGTTTCTTCTGCCTGAAATATTCTTCCCTCCACTTTTTGCTCAACTAATTCATTTATCTTTCAGCAATCAATTTGTGTGTTGACCCAGAGGTGAGTCTCGTAACCCAAAGAAATAATATCCCTATTCTTTTTATTGTTAGAATGAATCACAACTTGTAATTATACATTTGTATTTTATCTGTTTAATGTCTATCTCCCTGCCTTAGAAAGCACAGGTTTCTTGTTGTCCACTGCATATTCAGAGCCTAGCCTAGTACCTGGCACATAATACAGCTTTGACTGATTGAATAAATGCTTAGTAAGTACTGCTCCCCTTCTTTACACAGAATTACAGAAGCAGATTTAAAAATGAATGCACTGTTGTAGTTAATTAAAGGTTAAGAACATATAGACCTGAACTATCATTTACTAATTTTAAATGAGGTCTAAGTTCAATAAAAGTTTAGGAATCCTAGGTTTTCCTTCATTCAAAAAATACCCTCAGGGAAGATTCTCAAAGAGGAGGTTAACTAGACTTCTGCTGTGTCCATGGCATTTCCTTACTGGATATAAGGAGCCAAGCAAAACTAATACAATTTAATCCTGTTGGGTTTTTCTGTTTCTCCTGAACTGTTGGGGCATAATGAACAGAGGCAGAATTGAACAGAATTTTATTTGTTTATCTTTCTTGGGACCAGAAAAAATAGAAGATGTTGTACATATTGTTCTTTCTTTAAAATCATTTATCTCGTATATAACACAATTATTAAGGGAATTTTGTTAAAAATTGCAGATTCTTTTTTCCTACTCACCACCTCTATAAGCACAAACTATTTTAGGGGATGGGATGGTATTTTTAAAAGGAAGCTTTTATTTTTTGTTGTTGTTGCTTTAAAAAACTCGTCACATCTCACAAATGTTCTGAATACTGACACTATCATTGTTAGCTACCATAAGGATACTGCAAGAGACCCATCCATCAAATTTCATGCTCATGAACATGAAATCAATGATTACTATTAGTTGACTGAAATGAACATAACTTCAGAATTTCATAATCTTCACTTTTAAAAATGGTCAAAGAACAATTATTTACACTAAATTTTATCTTATTGCAGTAAATATAGACGAATTCAATAAGCTGTAGCTCCATAAGGACAAGAATTTTGTCTGTTTGCTGCTGTAGCCTTGTACATGTAATACTGGCTCCCATAAAAAAAACTGCTGAATGACACCTACCATTAAGAATATCTTCAAATCCAATAGTCTCATCATTACCCCTCAAAATATCCAGGGAAAGGTTTGAGCTCGGAAGAAATGGAAGCCGCTGAGCCTTTGGGAAAAGTTTAAAAGGGCACGATTAGGGGGGAAAAAAAACAAGGGAAAAAACAGAGAACATATAATCTAATTTCATGTTCTTCATCCTTTATTTGTAAAGTAAATAAAAGTAAAATATTAATTCAACAAGTAAAAACACATACCAGTTCATATTTTAAATCCAAACAAAGTTTTTAAAAATACCTCAAAACTTTATTCACAATATGTAAACCCTGATATTGTAGCCTTTGTTAAGACTTAATAACTCCTACCAGGCTCACAAAGACTTAAGGGCTTTGCCTCTGTTCAGGCAAACCCTAGCATGTACCACAGGATGAAATGCAATGCTCAGAGCCTCATACCATGCCTCACGCCTAATAAACGTAGGATGAGCAAATTCCTGAAGAAATCCCCACTCAGTGAGATTACTATTTTATTTAGTAAACTGATAACATCATTTTCTGTTGTTTTGTACTGCTCGAAGTACAAACGTAAGGTATGGCCCTTTAAAACAGCAGTGATAATCAGAAATACAGATCAGTCACTTATGGAACCTTTTAAAAACACAATGCCATTCTGATCTAACATGATCTCCAAAAGAGTAAGAGGTGGTCAGTGACTAAATGATATTAGGGTTTAAAGATAACCATAACTTTACAATCTAAGTGGGCAGTTATGCTTAGAATCCATTCCCCACCCCAAATGTGTCTACACTAAGGATACTAAAAAAAAGGGTCAGAATTCTAGGCAAAGAAATTCGGAATAAATGGGATTAAAAGCTTAGACCAAAAATATGAGAATACGTAGTTGGAACCTGAGCAAAAGAATAAAAAGGAAAGATAACAATTTTATGCCAAACATGTTATTTCATTTAATCTTCAGAATAATCCTACACGGTTCTTACTGCTAGCAGCAACGGGGATGGAAAAATGAGAATAGTCACATGAGAATATTAGGTAATAGACCAGATGTTGGAAGGAAGGGGTTTCTGCCTTAAGCAGAAACCTATTCACAGATGAGGAATAATGAGTTATTTTGTACCTGTACCTGTGAATTTGAAGTGCCTGCAATTTGAGAAGCCTATAGGACTACAGTTCATAAGAGTTATAACTTGGGAGACATCAGCATATAAATAATCACTAAAGCCATAGGAACAGGTAGGAAACAATAGGGTGAGAGGACCGGGGATGGGGTTCTAACAAAACTGGGATTTAAAGGAAATGAAACAAAAGGGAATTGCCCTGAAGTGGTATGCTGGGACAGGATCCAGAACACAGGAGGGGGAAAGAGTTCTTACACACTTGGAAAGACATTTTCCAAGATCTTATACGTGAACAACAGGTACACCCAGCTATCCACAAAACTGCTTATTAGATTACCTCCACTTGAACGTATTCTAGAGGCATTTTAAACTCACTGTAGCCCCCCAGAAGGATTAGAAGGAGAAAAATATGAAAGTAAATGCAGGTAAATTTTCAGACAATGAGCCTATAATCTGAAGGAATTTTCCATCTAATGGCTCCTTTTTCTCTATGAGGTAGGAATCAATTTATATCCTAAAAAGGGGGAAAGTAGAATAGGTTGTAGGGGAGCAGAAAGAGTAAGCTTTGAAATAGCTGTTATGAAAATAGAAGAGTCCTTTCAATTGATATCACGTGGATGCATACATAACTGAGAGCCACAAACTTACCTGCTGCACTGCCTTAAATTCCATCTGTAATTTTAGTGGAGCAAACAGACCCTGGATGTTTCTCAGTGTGGAAAAATTCATTTTATCTTGGTTGAGCTGGAACTACAAAAGACAATAAAGTAACTTTCAATGCTACACTCAACATTCTGTTTTCAAAACAGTTAGCTGTGATACATATGAAATATAAAAATTAGATGAACAATATTAAACTCTGTATTAGTCAGCCAAAGGGGTGCTAATGTGAAATACCAAAAATGGGTTGGTCTTTACAAAGGGTATTTATTTGGGGTATAAGTCCACAGATACCAGGCCATAAAGCGTTATGTTTCTTCTCTCACCACAGTCCATTGCCACGTGTTAGAGCAAGACAGCTGCCGACGTTTGCCAGGGTTCAGGCTTCTGGGGTTCCTCTCTTCCCAGGGCTGCATTTCTCTCCGGGCTTAGCTCCTGTTTCCTCCACAAGGTCAGCTGTAGATGATCAGGTGAATGGCTTGCTTCTCTTCTCCTGGGGCCTTCTTTCCAACAGCAAAAGTGCTTCTCAAAAGAATGCTTCAACTCTGTTCTTTGCCTTGCCTTTTATATTCGATTCCCCACCCACCAAGGGGTGGGGCTCAATGCCCTACTGATGTGGCCCAGTCAACACCCTAATCATAACTTAATCATGCCCAGATTAACAGATCAGTTTACAAGCATGATCCAATTATATTTCTGGAATTCATAATTACATCAAACTACCCAACTGCCACAATATCCTTAACAGAAATAAAAACAAAGTACTTTTACGAATTTCTCCGATAAATTTTTAAACATTTATGTCTATATTTTACCCAGCATGAAAGTGTACTTCACCAGTAATAAATTATCCCTTAAACACTGATGTGTGGGGACCGATAGTAGCTCAGTGGATGAGCGCCGGCTTCCCACATACGAGGTCCGGTTCAATCCCTGGCCCAGGTACCTCAAAAAAAATTTTTTTAAGTGAAACAATTGAGAAACTCTTGTTTCATAAAAAAAAAAAAAAAAAAAAAAATTTGACAAGTACAAAACTAACACATTAAGGAATGTTTTTCACATTACAAAAGTATATTTACAAGGCACAATCATAATTTCAGTGCTTTTAATTAGAAGTACTGCAAAACTGGTAGAGGAAAAAACATGTCTAATTTGAGATACAGAAAGTTATATATAGTGACAAAGAGAAACAGGGAATTTCTACATATGGAAGTATTTATCTCAAAGGATTTTATAAAAGAACTAATCAGACCATTATACCATCTGTTACTCCAACTATAATGTATAAACTACCATGTTTGTTTTGGTAACTGATTCAAGGGGGAAAATATTTGTGTTGGGTACCTATCAGCATTTTTTGTCCTGGAATCATATATTCACTAAACACTGATAATTACATCAAACTTCTATCACAATTTAATTTACAGCAGACAAAATGAAAGGTGACTGCTAGATCCTAAAATATATAGCTTCCCAAAATGCCTCTGAAGGATAGAGGATATGGTATGCAAACTGAATGCAATAAAGGTAATTATAATGATGTGATCTTGTGTGATCACATTTTATCACTTTATTCTCTCTAAGCAAGCATTTTTTTCTAACGGTCATTAAAAAATCATTTTGAGCAAAAACCTACTGAGAGATTAGTGCATACTTGGGACATGACCTGGGGGCCATATATATGAAGTCTGAATGTAAGAAGTTTACTAATATGGTTTTTAATTACTTTAGCTTGACATAGCAAAATTTTGACACATGGTACTTAAGGAAAATATGCAACATTTTATTATGGATCTATGATCTGAAGTACTAATTGAAGGATTTCCCCTTAAATACTGAGTTATCCTAATAAGTAAATGTAGTTTTATGTAAAAAAATCAATTTATATCAACTGAACACACCTATCTTGTAATTATCAATCAGCATATACTTAATGATCAGTAACCATGTACAAAATTAGGCTGTGATGATAAACAAGAAACAAAAGAAATAGTCTATCCTAGAAAAGATTATAATTTAGTGGGGAAGACATTATGTATAGACCAGTGTTTCTCAACTGATCTCTTGGGACGGATAATTCTTTGTTGTGGGAGGCCATCCTGCATACCACAGGATGTTTAACAGTAGCCCTGGCCTCTGCCCAAGAGAAGCCAGTGGTAGCCTCTCTCCCCCAGTTGAGCCAAAAATGGCTCCAGGGACTGTCAAAAGTCCCCGGAAGTGGGGGCAGAATCACCTCTGGTTGAGAACCACTCACTGAGATGAAGACGGACATCTTCCATCACGCTACTGAAGCTCCTAGTCACAGAGAGCTACCACAGGCTGGCAACAGCCAACAGCTTTACAGTGGGGGTTCTTAACAAGGGGTCCATGAGCTTGACTTGAAATTCAAAAAAACATTATTCTTGTGGAGATGTGCTGGTGCAGGTGTGATATATTTTTAAATAATACAGAATAGTGTGGACTTAGTAAGGGGTCTGTGGTTGTCACCTGACTAAGGGGTCTGTGGAACAAAAAAGGGTAAGAACCCTTGCTTTATAGGCTTCACTTCATTCAATTTTCACAAGAGTTCTATGAGGATGGACTCTTACTAACTCTATAGATAAGGAAACTAAGAGAGATTAAACAACTTGCCCAAGTTTACTTAGCTAATAAGTGTGGTGCCAAGAATTTAAACCTATGCTGTTCAACTACACAGGCCAAGCTAAAAGACTAACAGATAATAAGTGCCACAGTATTTCAGGAAAGACATTATCTTTAACTGGTTAAATGATTAAGGAAGAATACATAGAGGTAGCAGATGTGAGCGGAGTCTCAAAAGATCTATGAAATCTTTAGACTCTTCACCATCCTGGCCAGTCTCAATTAGATTTGTCCAAGTTTCTCTTAACACATATTGATCAAAACTGAACCAATATTCCAAATCTAGTGGCCAGACCAATATATAGAAAAGACTCTAATCTCTTTTGACTTGGGCCCCACCTTACTATTAATAAAGCCAAAGATTACATTAGTAGCCAAGGTAATCTGCCCATTTATACTGAGTATAGTCAACTAATCTTCACATTTTAGGTAGTAATCCAAGCTTACTACATCTCAATGTGCCTAATTCATTTTCTGAACCTAAATGCAAAACTTTGCATTCACCTTTATAAATGATTTTCATGAATTTTTGGCCTAGCATTTTGGTCAACTGTATCATCTGCAATGTACTTCACTTATTCATCAAAATGAGTTTTCCTTTCAAAAACCTGATTTACATTCTTTCTATAGTTTCCCTTAAGTATCTGAAAAACACTTAATAGGATAGATGTAATAGAGGCCCAAGATACTCTACCAAATACTCTCTCTGAACAGACAATTCCTTAATCAACACTCTCTGGGTACAAGTTTAACCACAAACACTTTACCCAACACGAAGTACCCCCACTCAGCCCATAATCCACTCTCTTATCCTCAAGCTTAGCTTTTGTCAAATAATTTGATGCCTTGCTTTCCCTATCTAGTAACTTAGAAAAAGAGTGAACTAAGGTTAATCTGCTATGCGCTCACGCAGTTGCTGATGATCACGACCTAGCTTACCAATGCCCACAGCCAGGTACTTAGTAACAGTCTCCTCAAAAACAGTGCTAGTAATCAACATTACTACAGCTGTTCTAAGGTTTTTTACTTGGATCCCTTTTGAAAATGTGGAATATATACTCATCTTCAGTCCACAGGTAATTTGCACTTCCCCTGGTATTTCTCAAAAATGATTATGGTTTTATAATCACACTTATATGTTTTTAAGTCTATATCTAGGATGTCAACCTCTGAGCCTGAAACCTGAGCACACTTAAAGCAACTAGGAGCCCTTATATTTTCTCACCTAACTTGCTTTAAATGTGTATTAGAAAACCCTTTATGTTATCTTTAGATCATTTGCACAGGCTATACCTTCTTTTGGACATGACCTTTCCCTACCTATTTACCTGGTGAGCACTGCTCTAAAACTGTTCAAATGCCCCCTGCTCTATAAAACCTCCCACCTACCCCAACCACAGATGGCTGCCCCATCCTTGGTCTTCCAGTAATGCTTTATGAAGCCCTACACACTGCTTGTCTTCTCCATTAAATTTTAAGCTCCTTATGGAAGGTGACTGTGTCATATTTACCTGTGTACCCACTGTGCCCAGTAAGTGGACTGTCCCTTAGTAATTCAGAAATGCAATGCTTGAAAAAAAGAGGTCCAGCCTAGAGATGTGCACTTGGGAGGTCAACAGCAAAAATAACATGGAGAAAATATGATAAAAGAAAAAGGGATCATCAAATGAGAAAATATTGAGAGGAATGGAGAGAGGTGGAGTGCTTTCTAGATTGCCCATAAAAAAGACAGAGAAAGAACGTGTGGAAAGGGAGCTTTGGTGAAGGACGACAATTCAAAAGCCTATCCTACAAGGGTATTGGAAATAAGGCCTCATATCTTTCATGGTCAAACCCTCAGCAACAGGATTGTTTTAAAATGAAGCCACAAAGTTTTACTAATATTGTTTTTGTACTAGAATATAAAAATAAGGTTACAGGAACTTAATAGCATACTTACATTCTTTTCTGATAATTCAAGAGGATGACTGGGCAAAAGTTCATTTTTCACACAAGGAAAACTGAAAATAAACATTTAAAATGGAGACACTTAATACCCAGAGCTCAAAATTTTATCTATCAAGGCTGTGATTATAATGGATTAGCATGAGGCAGTTTTTTGGGGGGGATGCTGGAACTGTTCAATATCCTTGTTGTGGAGGTGGTTACAGGAACCTATACATGTACTAAAATTCACAGAACCATACACCCAAAGAAAAATGTCAAATTTCCTGGATGATAATTGTTTTAACAAATATTATTCCATGTTATTACTGATGAGATGCTTCTTGTACTATACAAGATATCTTAAGCCTCTTTTCTCCAGATCTAATGTGTATTTAATAATCTTTCTTAAATACATGTTGAGTAAATGTGTTTAGCACTTACAGAACACTAACGATGTACAAAGTGCTATTTAGGTACATTAGATCCATGTCACTGGTCTTTAATACTATATACATCTATAATTGACTAGCTTATTGTCTGAACCAGGATTTGAGATGAAAAAAACCTTAGAAATTCTGCAACAATCATTTATTGAATATTGCTGTTGTAAAGAACACTATTCTAGACATAGAATTTGAAAATGATCCTGCTCACAGCAATCTCATGGTATAGACAAGAAGAAAAGGAAAAGGAGCATTTCAAGGGGGAAAAATCATGAGGACTTGGTTACTGGCTAGCCTCTGAATTTGATTACACAACAAACTAAATTATATCACCAATTCCAAAGCTATATACTGCACCTCTTCCACTATAAAACGGAAAGTCTATAAAGAGGAATTATGCCTGTCATCAGACACCAACATCAGAATGCCCTTTTAGTATAATAATAGGAAACACCTTAGAGGCAAAATTCAAAACTTCAAAACAAAGTATTCATAAGGAGAAATGTTAATATCTCTTTTCATTAAGCAAAAATGCAGCCTGCCAAAAAAAAGGACCAGTACCATATACTGAGACCCAAACATACAGGAACATATGTGTGCTGCAGCTAGAAAGAAAAACAGTAATAGCTAACACTTACCAAGTGCTTACTAATGCCAGGTACTGTTCTAAGCGTTTTTCATGTATTAAGTCATTTATTCCTCAAAACTATATAGATGTACACTATCCTTACCCCATTTTATAGATGAGGATGCAGAGGCATAGAGCAATTAAGCAACTTGCCCAAAGGCATACATCTAGTAAGCAGCAGAGCCAGGATTCTGTTTAAATGTTCATGCTCTTGAGTGTTATGCTTTGGTGTCTCTCAAAGAAAAGCAATTGCTGCAAGTTAGTAAGAGACGGAGGCAAGTGGCTCTCCAAGTTATCAGTTACAAAAAGAACTCTGCCAAATCACGCTACTATGTTCTATCTCCTAAGAGGATTGCCCCTATACTGGCTGGGAACCCACAACTCTGTTAAGATGCTTTTTCCACTACAGATCTAAGCCTCTTCCCCACCAGCCCCACCCAAAGTCCAAGGAATATTACTTAATACCTCCCAAATTAAATCTACATTTATGGCATATCAACATAGTTAAAGAACATTGTGAAAAATAATTCAGAAAAACCTTTTGTTAAAACAAAGTCAATGTCACAACTCCCCTATTTACCCTTTCCGAAGAAGATCTTGACTTTCAAAAGGGCCACTTGCTGAAAGTTCAGTAACTGGAATGCTGTCCTTTAGCTGAGATCCAAGTCCTCTGGCATTCTACAACACAAAAAACACCATTAAACCATTCACACATTAACAATGCACACACATATAACTAATGCTCATGCAAAAAGAACCACTAAACATTGGAGAGAAAGAGAAAGAGAAAGAGAGAGAGAGAGAGAAACCTTAACAGATTTCAACTTTCATATGTAGAAGTCATGGTGGATGAGGAAAAAAAATCTAGTCTGCAATCTAGTGGACTACACTAACCTACTATGTGACTGCAAGCAATTCAAACAGCCTCTCTGGGCCTGTTTACTTATCAGTACCTGGTAGCTGAATATCTTCAGGACTAGAACTGATGGAGTGTAACTTTCCAAAAGCATCTCCTGTTACTTTCCTATATGAACATTCTCCTCCTGCCAGACCACTTTATTGTAAAATGACAGAAATCGAGTGGAATTCTGATCTTTGGGTTCTAGTGTTATAATCGTTATTCCAAATTCCTTCTGTAAAATATCAGAGTTAGAACTGGGGTTTCTAATAAAGTAGTAGAGGGAAAAAACAAACCTAAGAAAATCTAAGTACTACTAGTCACATTTGAGACTTCTTTAAAAAATGATTAGCACTATTTACCAACAGAAGCTTTCTAGATTTGGATGGCCTACCAGAACTGATAGAAGCCAGTGGCAGTGGTAATTCAGGAGTCTTTCCCAATAGTCACAACTTTTAAGTTCCTCAGTTTCTCCTTTCTGTTTTCCGTTTAAAAAGGGAGAGATGCACTAACTACACTGACAAATGGAAAGCAACTGTAGTTTTTCTCAACACCAAGAACCGTGTGTGGCATCTAACAAGCCCTGACAGATGCAGGGTAAGCCTTTAGTTATATAAACGCGGTCTGTTGTTGTGGGGCTGGTTATCAATGCAGTTCCGAAATGCTCACTCACACCGAAGCCCCCTGCCTTCCATTTCCGCTGCTCTGTAGGGCGGGGGGCCAAGGCTGAGTGAAGACTCGGAAGTCTCCGGGCTCCCAAAGGCTACCACCTCAGGGAAAGGGTGGTCGGCGACGCCACCCCCCAGAAGGTTGCACTTTTGACTTTGTCTTTTCCAGCTCCGCGCCGCCTACGGGGAAGGGGCCGGAGTCTATTGGGGGAACTGAAGATAGGCGAGCACAACCGAGAGAAGCGGAGCGGGATGGGAATGGAGCCGAACCTCCGCTCCCAGGACCAGGGCCGGGACCGGCCCAGGCCTACCCCCACGCCGTGACTCGGCAGATCATGGCGCCCGAGGCCTGCCCCATTCCTGCCGTCAGGGACGGACTGGGAGGCGGTCGCCGGTTCCTGCCGGGCCCCGGCCCCACGCCGTCGGGAACCCAGGCCGCCGCAGGATAACTCACCATCTTCAGTCCGCTGTCCTCAGCGTTTCTCAGCCCTGTTACCGTCAGCCGGCCCGCCGCTCACTTCCGTTTCCGGGGCCCGCCCCCCCACATCCGCCGGAAGTGCGTCCTTCCGGGCGAGGTAGGAAGGAGCGCGCGGGCGCCCGGAGGGAACTGAGCGCGGCCGGGGCTCCCACGCCTGCTGTCCCCAGGGGCCCGGGCCAAGGGCGCTGGGAGGCTGCGTGCTGGGAGGAAGGCGGGTTGGGACTAGACGTGCCGCAGCGGAGGGACGATGCGGCCCTCAGCTGTATTGGTAATAACGTCCACCGTGGGCGCAGCGTTTTAGGTGTGCTCTGTGTTTCTGTAGATCCATCACCTTATTTAATACAAAGCCCGGCTAAGGGGGATGCTACAGTTCCATTTTGCATAAGGGCCAGAGGTGCAGGGGGAACTCCAGGGGGAGAAGTGACAAATAATCCATCAAGTATTTAAATGTGATAATTACTGACATATATTGGGATCTTAAAACAGGCCTAGCACAGTTCTAATTGCTTTACCTGAATTATCTGATATAATCTCTTCAATAACCTTATGAAGTAGGTACTACTATTACCCCAATTTTACCGGCGAGGGAACTAACACATAAAGAGGTTAAATAAATATGCCCAAGAACCCAGCCTGAGTCTATATAATCCACGGTCCCAACCGCTATACTGTATTGCCTCCCAAATGTAGTGTGATGAGACCTTCTTGTGCCCTGCAGCATAGAATTGAGATGACTTAAGGAATACTCATTCTTAAGGATATGAGCAAACTAGTTTGGGATAGGAGGGTATATGGAAAAATGTTACTGACATTAGCTTGTGCAAAAACCCTGAAGTGGAAAAGAAGACATGTGGCCAAAGTTTAGAGAGGAAGATAGAGAGTGATGTGAGATGAGGCCAAATTTATTATGTAGGTCCTTGTGGGCCAGGTTAAGGATGAGGCTTTATCCTAAAAGCTACTGAAGGATTTTAAGAATGGAGGTGATATGGTCATATTTGTTACATATATCCTGTTTGGGTCCTACTCCTACATCTCTGTCTTATCAACTGAATTTTGTTCTTTTCACTTAACCCTTGGTGTTCTCTAAAGACTTGGAATTACATTTACCTTTTGGCTGTTTTTGCTGCTGGCAACCAAGAGCACAGTCCTTTGCTTGAGCTCAGGCCCTGGGTATCCACAGCACCAGCTGGCTTGGTTAGACCTCTCTGGATATACAGCACAATGCCTCGTGGGCTTCAGGCAGGCACTCAGAAAGGTCTTTAAGTCTAATATAGGGAGTATCTCTTTTTTAGAACTTGGGAGCAGGTAAAGAGGCATGGAGAAGGAAAATGTCTCAGAGCCAAGGAAGATACAATCAAGATAAAGGAAAGACCAAGGATGTCAAGTATTAAATAGAGATATGGGAAAATCCATGGCATTAGGCAAATGTCATTCATATGATATTCTGGTGAGCAATTTAAGTAAAATGGTGGGAGCAGAAACCAGATTTCTAGGAAGTGAAGAATTAGTGAATAATAAAATGGAGGCAGCTGGATTGTTCTAAAAAAGTTGGTCTCAAAAAACAAACAGGATTTGGGTTTGAAATGGCAGAGAGTTGGGCTTTGTTCTTGTCTCTGTTTTGGGGTGTGTGTGTGTGTGTATTTGTATGTATGGTGGGGGAGATCAATGTTTGTAGGCAGATGGGCAAGAGTCAGTTAAGGGAGTAAACGTGAAGATGCCAAAGAGAGGGAAGAGAGAAGGCATGATTGAGGTGTTGATTACTCGGCTGCCCCCAGCGGTTGTGAGGGGACCACGGGCGGGGTGGAGGGTTAGCCATGGGAGAGGCTTGCCTCTGAAACATCAGAGAAAGGGGGATGCAAGGCAGGTGGCTGAGTGATGATGTAAATGAACAAGAAGTAACAGTGGGGAGCAAGGGAGGTTTTGAGGCCTCTGTGAGTCAAGGATAGTGGGAGAAAGAGTAGACTCCATGGGGTAAACTTTTGAGGCAAGTGGCATCATTATGAGAAGATTACGTTTCAATTAGAACTCAGTTGTGGAAAGAGAACTTGTAGGCAAGGTAAAAAAAAAAATGCTGGGAAGTCTAGCGACAGTAGACTAGTTGCAGCTCATCTAATTGCAGTATTATTGATTGGGGACGTCCAGTTGCATGTTCCAAGGGGCACAGTGGAAGGGATTAGTGAAGGGGAAGACAGAAGTGAGTAGTGGGTTCAGGGTCTTGGCTGTATAACGAGTACATGCCGTGAAGCTAGGAACTCTCCTTTATTCCCTTCATGAGCCTATACACATTTTACTGTAACCTTGAACACCTGTGTCTTATTTTGCCACAGGGCTGCCAATGCAGCAGTACCAGAAATGGGTTGGCTTTTCATGGGAATTTTATTTAGGTTAAAAGCTTACCGTTCTAAGGCCATGAAATGTCCAAATCAAGGTACTATCAGAGATGCTTTCTCACCAAGGTCAGCCACTGAAGATTCTGGTGTTCTGCCATGTGGCAAAGCAAGATAGTGGCCAATCTCTGCTGAGGTCCCTGCCTTCCACTTCAGAATCTACCGTCTACCGGAGCTGAGCTCGTGGGTGATCAGGCTTGTCTCTTCAGCCTTAACCTGCTCTGTGGGCTGAGTGTCTTCGGGCTTCATGCTTCAGCTTTGGCTACTAGCAATCCTCAAGTCCTCTCACATGGCAGGATCAAAAATGGCAGAGCATCCCTTTCCTGTGTGTCTCTTGCTCTGTGCCTCCATTTATATAAGACCCAGCAAGAAGGCAGAGACTCAGCTTGAATCACACCTCACTGACGTCCAATCAAAAGGGTTTCATGGGGAAGCGGGTGTGGCTCAGTGGATAGAGCCCCCGTTTACCATATGGGAGGCCTGGGTTCGCATCCCGAGGCCTCCTTGTGAGGACACGCCGGCCTGAGCGGTGCGGTGGGCTGATGCAGCAACCTCACGGCAGGAAGCGGGTGTGGTGCAATGGATAGAGCACCTGTTTACCATATGAGAGGCCCCGGGTTCGCTTCCCAGGGCCTCCTTGTGAGGGCAGGCTGGCTCGTGCAGCGCCGTGGGCTGATGCGGCAAGACCTCACAGCAAGGGGGAGATAAGCAGACACAGAGAAGACA
>JAQZBX010070813.1:0-15351 GCA_029593785.1 Cabassous unicinctus
GGGAATTTGATGTAATTATGAATTCCAAAAATGTAATTGGATCATGCCTGTAATCTGATCTGTTAATCTAGGCATGATTGAATTATGATTAGGGCGTTGACTGGGCCATGTCAGTCAATAGGGCGTTGAGCCCCACACCCTGGTGGGTGGGGAATTGAATATAAAAGGCAAGGCAAAGAACAGAGTTGAAGCAGTCTTTCCAGAAGCAGCTTTGATGTTGGAAAGAAGGCCCCAGGAGAAGAGAAGCAAACTGTTCGCCTGATCGCCTACAGCTGACCTTGTGGAGGAAACAGGAGCTAAGCCCAGAGAGAAACGCAGCCCCGGGAAGAGAGGAACTCAAGAAGCCAGAACCGTGGCAAATGTCGGCAGCTGTCTTGCTCCAACACGTGACAATGGACTTTGGTGAGGGAAGAAACTTATGCTTTATGGGCCGGTAACTGTGGACTTCTACCCCAAATTATTACCCTTTATGAAGACCAACCCATTTTTGGTATTTCACATTAGCACCCCTTTGGCTGACTAATACAGTGCCCTTTTATTGTTTTAGGGCTGTCTCATCAGTTATTCCTTTACTGACTTTAAGTTAATGTAGGTTAGTTTACTGGCTATTAGTAAGTTAGGTAAAAGAAGTATCATGGGCAAGGAAGAGATTGAAATCTATGGATGCAGCAAAGCTTTTATACCAGCTCTAAGTTTCAGAATTCCTTCTATTCTTGCCCTCCAATAGCAGGTAACCAAAAGTATGTGGTTGGGAAGGAGGAAGAGAAAGAGAAGGCTAGGCAATATGGAGGGATGAGAAAAAGTTTTAATGTCAACTCACAGGAGAATATTCAGAGAATCTTCTAGAAAAAATGTAATGGATAAAAAAATGAAGTCTTCTTTCTTAGATATAGAAATATATTAAGGTTACAATGGTTACTAAAGAGTGCTTAGATATTTCTACGACATGATGTCTAGAAATTGAGGCTAAAATGCTGCCCCAGCACAGTACATGGATCTAATTAAAGGTGACTTCCAGTTTGAGTTTTCCCTTATGAAGAGAGGCTTATATTCAGCTCATTCTTTTATTCAACAAATATTTATTGAGTGAAGACCGTGTACTCGGCACTGTGCTGAGCCCTTGTTCAAACTGACCACTTCAGTTTGTATGTCCTTGTCTCCAAAATGTTTTAGCAGTCTGAGTCCCATTCATGAGTAAATTCTTCATAGTAACAAAAGCTAACAAAGTGATTACTATATGTCAGAACTTAAAGCAATTAAGTAACTTGCCTGAGACCTGGCTCTAAAGTCTAAGCTATTCATCACTCTCCTATCTGTCTTTGCCTAATCTTTCTTAAATTAGATAAATAATTCGCCTTGTCTATCTCACATCTCAGAACAACTTTATTGAGATTAGTAGCCATAGCAGGGATGGCTGCCACTAACCAAGATAGGAAAGAAAGAAGGAGCCAGTGTAAGAGGGAAAATGACAAGCTCAGTATGGCTATGTTGACTGTCAAGGACCTCCAGGTGAAGGTCTCCAAAAGACAACAAGTGATCACTGGCTGCATGTCAAAAGAGAGGTCCGATCTAGAACCAGAGATTTGGGACCAAATGCCCAAGATGATAGCTGAAACCATGGATGTCAATTAATGGATGATATTAACAAGGGACAGCAGTTAGATTCAGGAGACTAACTCACTCACTCATGTGTCCTTAGCAAATGAAATGTTGCCTGACATAGTAGTCATGAAATAAATATTTGTTGAATTAATAAGTGAGAAGTCTCTACCAGGGAGGGGTGGATCATACTCAGAGTGTTCCGAAGTGGAAAAAAGCATGAACGAGAGAGTTTCATGAAGGAAGAAGGAAGCATAGTTTTAATGATGCAGAGAGGGCCAATAAACTGAACCTTGAACAATCCACTGAGTTTGGGGATAAGGAGATAATTCATGATATTGTGAATTTCTGGGATGCAGTTAAAGAAGGTGTCAGGTTTTTTTGTTTGTTTGTTTGTTTGTTTGTTTGTTTTTTAACGATTGGCTGTGAAGGGAAGGCAAGAGAAAAGTTTCTAGACATGGATGTGGGATTGAGGGAGGTGATTGTTTTGTTTGTTCAGTTTTGTTTATTTTTTATTTTGGGGGGGGAGAGATGGGAGAGAATTGAGACTGGCTGTCAAAAAGTCAGCGAGAAGATAAGTTGAATATGCCAGAAGGAGAAGAAATTACTAATCAGAAATTACTGATTAGTGTATCAAGAAATTGCTGCTCTTCTGTCTGAAAACCTTCCCAGTCTGTATTTAATCTGTGCATAGTGGAGAGTGAAAGTGTCAATGGTGCCTGTGTGGACCTTTTTGTGTTGAGTCTAAACATACTAGCATTTACACTTGTAAAAGACACGTGAGGTGTGCAGTGGATTTGGAAAACCAAATTGAATCCCCACATAGTTGTCTGACTTGAAACTCTGTTCTATCTTCTGCGAAAAGGTTTGTCCCATCTCTATCCAGGGTGGGTCCAGTATGCTGATGAGAAAGGACTCCCAGTCAGAAAAAGAAGTGCTATTTGATCACTTCTGAGACTTAACTGAAATAGGCCTGTGCTCACAAAAATTACTCAGAAAAACATACTGGATGGCAATGCTGTATTTTCAAAATGAAGTTCTTAAAAAAAATCAGACATGTAATTTTAAAGAGAGAAGTCTTTTAGTATGATTATTTTCTCTTGGAAAATATTGAACTCCTGAAACATCCAATTCCTCATTTGCACAATGAGACTAATAATAGTTTTTTTTTGCTAGCTCAAAAGGTTCGTATGAGCATTTCATGAGCTAATGTATTTAAAGTGCTCCTGGCAGAGAGAAAATGCTCTGTAATGCTTCACTATTATTTCCATCATCTTCGTCAATAAAAAACAATGATAAAACCTTTTACCTAAATTGAGTATGTACAGCATTAAGCACATGTCTTTAATTTACCAAATTATGTACAATTAAAGTTAATGTATTTACAAATCATCGATTTTTTTCTACTTCAATTAACTAACAGTTAATTTTTAAGGTGTCAAAAATTAGGAAATCTTAATGAAGATGTTCACAGGCTATTTTACTTACACTAAATTAGAAAAATATTACTTTAAAAATGATTTTACAAGGTGAACAGTTTTTTTTGATGAAAATCCTCCCTCATTAATTCTGGGCCGGTACCATTTTGACAGCGTATCTGGTTCTCTATAATTATTTCGAAGTTTAGTTCCACCTGCAGACTCTAATAAATAATTTTTCATTTCAATTCCTACAGTCAACTTCAACTTAGGGGAGTACGAAATTTTAGGAATGTGGTTTTAGTGGACGTTCTGATTGCGAAAAATATGTGTTTGGGTCCAAAGCTTTGTTCGCAGGCCAATATTAGGCTTCCAGATGATGATCCCACACTTAGCAGAGAAATGTCGTAATTTTGCTTATTAGGAGATATACTGGTTGCTGGGGCCCTAAGTGTCTCATAACTTGAAGATCTCAGTTCCAAGAACGGCGGTATCCAGAGTTTAGGACAAAATTTTCCATGCTTCCCACTCAACCCCTCCGGACCCGCCCTTCAACCTCCTCCCACTATCTTTTCACCAAGGATGTTGAAAATGCCCCAGATGAGAGAAATAGAGAGCGGCTAGAGGAAACATGGCACCAGGGGGCTTCCAAATTCTATTTTTGTTTCTGTCACTTATTGAAATGTACACAAAACCATGCAATTGGGCGGGTTTTCGGGGTGAGGCATGAGTTTGAGCATTACTGCGTAGGCTCAGGGTGTTTGTCCCTTGTCTGGCTCTGGTTCGGTGCATCTGTTCTTTATAATTATCGAGGTAGGACCCCAGCATGTGTGTTGTGGCCAAGGGTGCATGGATTTGGTCTATTTATAAGAGAATGCTCTCCATCAAGGAGAAAAACAAAACTAGGATAACAAGGCCATCAGAAAGGGCCCTTCAGATGAACTGTAGATGCTCATTTATTAATTTTTTTTTATCCTGTGGTGTGGTAAATATTTTATTTTAAATTGCAGTAAAGATGGCCCTGGCTGGCAGCCTCAGCAGGGGCTTTGCTTCTGGACACCAGGCCTCTCTTCCACTGCTGGTCCCCTTTTTCATCTCCTCACAGGGTTTTCTGTCCCCTTTCACCGTCTCTGCAACAGCGGCCAGACCCCTGGGGGCTGAGCTTCTCGCGTCCCTCACCCTTGCATGGCCTTCTCCCTCGGGTCCCTGCTTTGGCATCACCATAGTTCCTGCTCACCAAATGGGAATGGCTCGACCTCTCTTTCTATGCTCCTCCTAAGCCCCCTCCCCTCATGTCTACCGGAGCCCTGAATTTCCCATCAGCCTTAAGGAACATTTATTCATGGAAATCAGAAACCCACAGAAATGGACAGAAGCCAAGGAGAGGACCACATAGGAAGGCTGGGGAACCTCTTTTTGGGGAGATGGATGGTTTCAGGGAGTTGTTATCTTTCTCTGCATCTACACGGGCTTTCATTTCAGATTCTCTTGGTGTTTTTGCTTCGTTTTCTCTCTCTCTTTATCTCATGAACTGGTATCTTCTGGTCTACTTTCTCCTAGCCCATCAATAATGCCTCCAAAAAGCTTGCTGTAGATGTGAATCCCTGGATCTCAGTTATACAGTCCTAGAAAAGAAAATGGTTTTGACTGAACTTGGTTTCTAGTCAAACCACTGTAACAGAGAGCGGAGAGGGCTCACCCTGACTGTATCTGGGCAGGAGCTGGCTCTCCCAGGAGAGGAAACCAACAAAGGTGAGCAAGAGACATGCCATCTTTCCAGGCTCTGCTTCTCCATCCCCAGGTGTACTCATTCCCTGCTGACCTCACCTCTCCTTCCTCCTTCCCTCCCTTGAGACTCTACCCTGCCTTGGCTTTCTCTTTCCCCCTTTTGTCCTTCCCACCACAGGGACCCAGGGCACTGACTAACCATTGCTTTCCTGGGAACCTTATCTTGTCCATCCATCTGCTGCTCTAACAAGAGAATTGCATGCTTTTGAAGCTGGGTCTCAACTCTCACCTTTCTTTTTCCATTTTTCTCAATGGTAGGAGAAGTCTCCATCCTCCTGGAAATGGAAGAGGGGAGTGTACAGTGCTTTCCTCAAACTAGACTGAGGGTTGTCTCTCTTGTGTCCTTATCTTTATTAGGGTTTCCTTCTCCTTGTCCCTAACCTCCCTTCCTGAGCTCCACTTAGTGTTCCTGAGATTGTCAGTGGTCCAAATGAGTCTCAGAGCCACACTCAGGCCAAGACCTTGGTCTAAATGAAAACATTCCTTTCTATTTAAATTTTAATTTAAAAGATTCTTTTACTCAGTTATATTTTTAAAATGATCATTTCAAGTGTCTCTTGGATGAATTTATTTCACAACTTAGATTTGGAGGATTGATCTCTGGGAATCAGAATACAAAGACATAAAAATGTGGTACCTATAAATGTATTCATTCTTAGTTTTCAATAAACTTGTCCTTCCTTTAAATTCCTAGTTTTGGTAAGTAAACTGATCAATCTTCCTGAACTTTGAAGCTGGGAATTTTGGGTTCACATATTCTGTTTTTGTTTCATTTTGTAGTCTTTTATCATACATGCACAAGTAAGTATGCACATCAATGATTTTTCACAGAATGAGCCAACCTGTGTAACCAGCACCTGGGTGAAGGAGCAGAACCCAGGAATCCCCTTCATGACTTTTATCCCTTTTATTGTGTTGCTGTGGTTCATTTATCCTCATTGCTGGATAATATTCCATTTTATGATGTTGCCACGTCATTCTATCATTGCTGGCTGTTTGGAAATGCATTACCAATTTGGGCCATTACAGATAGGGCCCTGTGATCACTCTTGTACACTTCTTTTGGTGAGCACATGTGCACTGTTCTCTCGGGTATATAAATAGTGAAATTGCTGAATCGTGAAGCACATCTGTGTTCAACTTTAGTAGACAGTACCAGATCATTCTCCAAAGTTATTTTATCAGTTGATGATGGTGTAAAAGCTTTTTTTAAAAGACGTGATACAATTTAGATCTTTATCAAAAGATTTCACATCTTTGTGATGTTAAAACTGCATTTTGTTCATCTCTGAAAGAGGAGGAATCATTGTCCAAAGAAGGAAATAGCAGAGATGAGATTAAAGTTTTCAACTAACAGGGATGGAGAAGGTCATCCAGCGGTGGTCTCTCGAGTAGTGAAACACACTTCACCTGGATTCGCTGATTAGCACATGATCACACCGTGAAGGTGTGGCAGGGTAGAACTTGCATCCGTGTCCCTTAATTTCAAGACCATATTTATTCTTTTCATTACGATTCAATTGTACAAACAAGTATGGGGTCCTTCTCTGGGCAGGTCAGTCGAATAAACAAGTGGAAATAACATAACAAAGACAGACGAGAACATTGTGGGGTGGAAACATCACCCTTCATGGAAAACCAAGTCTCTGCAGTACCTTTGCTGAAGTGCTTCTTGGTTCTTATCTGACTTTTATTGCTAATGACTAATCTATCATTTACACCAAAATGGCCCTTCCTTTACATTCTCATTACTTCCCTCCTGATTCAGATCCTCATCACTGCAAGACTGAATTATTGTAACCACTTCTTCCCTGGTGTCCTCAACTTCATCTCCTGTCATCTCTAATACAAGTCAGCATACTACTGACCAGATTAATCTTTATAAAGCAACACATTCATTTTGCATCTTTAATGGTCAATACCCTTCAGCAGGAGTCATAGATCCAGGTACCTGTGGAGCCAGGTAATTCAAATGTGAGACAGAGACCAGGTAAGGGCAATAGACACACTTTGCAGATTAATCACACAGTAAGATTCCTTAAGTCCATAGAGAATTCTGCTTTCTTCCTATCAGTCTGTTGGCAACCTGCTCACTGAGCCAAACTGTCAGCACCTTGCTCACCATGCCACACTGTCAGATCTCCAGGGGAAGGGTCTCACTGCCTGGTGAAAAACCAGAGCATGCCAAGGCTTGCCACCAGGAGTGGACATCCTAGGGTCCCAGCCCACTCTATGGTTTGTGGGTGTCAGTCAGGATCCCCCAGCAAAAGCACACAGGTTCTTGATGGAGTTTACTCACATAGAAAGGTCAACTTAAGTAGTGGGCTTTGGTCCCCCAAGGCCAGTGGGTCTTAATCAGCAGCAGACACTGCAGATGATCTCTGGACATCCCCCTTGGGCCACCATGGAAGGACCCTGTTCCCTCTCTACCAGGAACAGATATGTCAGCAGGGTTGGAGCGATCAAGGAGGGAGGGGTTGCAGGGTAGACTGACAGTTCTAAAACATGCACACTATCTCCAGTGAATGTTTCCATATACTTGGGTTTATAGGGGAAGGAGTGTGGGGGCATGTCCCCATCAGCTCGGGGCTGTGCTTTATCACTAGACTCCCTGGAAGGGAGTCAGCCTACATTCATATCTGTCCTAGGAACCAGACTAACACAGTCCCCAGCACAGACTTTATCTGTGGGTCACAACGAAAGGGCACAGGCTGTGCTCCAGCCATCCTTGCCACACTTCCATTTTCCTCGAAACCCAAGGGTCACTTGATCCAAATTTCATTTTCCTAATTTTGATAACAACTGTGTCAAAAAATTTTTTTTTCACTTCCTTTTTAATCCCATAGTCCGAAAACCAACAGCACCAACCTGGTTAGAAATGACGGTGGAGGGAAGCGGCTGTGGCTCAATTGGTTGGGCTCCCGTTTACAATATGGGAGGCCCCGAGTTCGGTTCCCCGGGCCTCCTGGTGAAGGCAAGCTGGCCCGTGTGGTACAGTGAGCTGGCGCAGCGAGATGACTCAGTAGGGCAAGACAAGCAGACATAGAAGAATACACAGCAAATGGACACAGCCATTACGAGCAGCAAGAGGGGATAAATAAATAAATAAAATAAATCTTCAAAAAAAAAAAAAAAAGAAATGACAGTGGAAACTAAGGAGGTTTCTGTTTAAAGAGCTCTGTCCCCACCCATTCAGTGCCCTGTAGTTGTTGCCATGATGGATTTTGATCTAGTGTTTTCCAGCTGCCAGTTTTTCAAAAGAGTTTGGAAAGCCAGATTTTTTTTCTGCGAAAAATCCTTATATTTAAATTTTGGCATCCCCCTCCCCACCTTTTTTTTTAAGACTCTTAAGTAAAATACAAAACAAAACAAGACAAAAACAGAAAAAACAAGTTCTCTGTGTGAGTTGTGGTCTCTGAGCTGCCTATGTGTGGAAGCTTCCATTCTACATCAAATACATTAAATGCCTTCAAGCCAGGTGGACATTTAATACCCTTGATAGGTAAACCACACTTGCTATTCACATTACTTCCCATCCTGCCCAACACTTGCTCTCTGCTTCCAGCTCTACCCTCTGCCTCCTTCACATTACATGGCCACTTGTTCCTTTAAGTTCAGCCTAACTCTTGCTTCATCCACGAACCCAGTCCTCACACTTTTAGGACACATCAATTTCTCATTTTCCTATATAGACATATACTCTATTTTTATAATCACCGACACAACAATTAACATTTTTAATTAATTTTAAAAAAATTAATTTCCTTAACAGGGTTGTCTTTTCTTTGTGTTTTAGATCCATTTGGTAGCGCCCCTCCCCCCAACTACATTTGACATAATTCAGGGCATGTGAAGAGTACTCAGAAGCTGTTTTACTTGGCTAATTGATCATATGCAATGAAAGACCACATCTAAAGTCTAGGAAAACGATCAAACTGTTTTAGCAACTCTTCAACTTGTTGTGATGCATATATTCTTTAACTCAAGATGTTTTATTTGCTAATTAAGAACTTGAAGCAATTTTAAATCGTCTGGCCTTTGAAATAGACTCCTGTAATTATGCAAGTGAGCATGAAGGTGCACATCTCTTGTGAGGTCCTTAAGATAAAGGATTATTTGCATCTTTCCATCACATGAGCACCATATGCAAAATGGATACATGTTGGCTGGCCAGTGTACTCCAATAGTCTCATGAAGAGGTTGGGATATATCTTTATTGGAAGCAATTCTATTTATGAAACAAAAATGGTACCACTCATCTAGATTTGGGTAAACATGTTTTAGGCTCACTTAGTAATGTAGATTTTATGTCTGATATATTTTTATTGAATGGGAAGTTGTGATGTGAGCCACTGCTTTGGAAATGGGAACTCTGGCGTCATATTGTAACTGGACTCCCTGCAGAGCATGAAATGCAATCTAAAGTTGTACTGTTTTGGTAATAGCACTTACGTTCTGTAAAATGACTCCACTACTAGGGTTCTCAGAATTCTGAGTCTTTCTGAAAGAGTGTTAATAGCACCCAATAATTACAACAAGGTGCAAATTATTTTCCAATAGGACAAATATCACTTCATTACCAAGGAACATGCTTACTAGAGCAGCATTGTACCTTGCAGAACTTTCTGCAGTGATGGAAAAGTTCTCTGTCTGTGCCGCCAGCATGTGGCTGTGGAGCGCTTAAAATGTGGCAAAAGTGGCAATTGTGACTCAGAAACTTCATTTTAATTTTAATTCATTGTAATTAACTTAAATGTGGTTAGTGGCTACCATATTGGACAGTGCAGCCTGGAAGAAAATGTATCCCTTTCATTTCTTTTAAAAGGGTTTAAAATAATTTTAGCTCATCTTTCTGGGTCAATGGCCCCAAATATTCTCAATGGAAGTGTTTGCTTTTTAATTTCTCAAAGTGAAAAATCTTTGGGGAGAGGTAGGGTATGGGCATTGGGAATGAAAGGTAGGGCTGACATTGAGCCGGGAAGAAAATGCCCACCACTGCTGTCCCTCTGATATAATGTCTTTTGGCGGGAGTAGTTGAGACAACAGATCCTGGCCATGCTGCAGCTCCCTTTGGGAAAGATGCCTAGCAGTAGATAATGTGATTGTTGGGGCTGGCATTTAAAGATAATCATTTCATGGGTGGAGAAACCACATTATATTCAATATAATAAAATGCTACTCTTGAAAATAACTTGGGCATTTTTTAAAGTCAGTGGCAACAGGATTTGCTAGATCTCAGTATTAAACATATCTCTGCATATTATTAAAATAAGTTATGGAAATCTTTAAAATCAGTCATCTAGTTTTCAGTGCATGTGTCCTAGGAAATGTGAGGCGCATGTATGAAAAAAATCAAGCTTCAGTAACTTCTGCTTTGATTTAAACATAAACAACTAAAGATTTATTTAAAGGGAAAATTCACTGTTGATAAAATACCAGGATAAAGCAACTCCATCAAATAGTTGTAATTGCTGTAAGTAAAAGATTGCATAGGCCCTTGGAAAGTTAGTCAGTCCAGTTCCAAGCCTGGAGTTGAGGACACTGCAATTACACTAATAGAAGCAAATTTCTCCTATTTTTAAAGACCTGTAGGGAACATCTAATAATCTCCTTCTGTAATTATATGCCTTTTAATTATAAGAAACATTTTACTTTATGCTCAACCTCATGTTTCAGAGTCAAATTTATATGTCTTTCAGATTCTCCAAACTCTTAAATGACAAACTAAATTATTTCTAGTACATCAAAAATGGCATTTGTAGCTTATTCAAGACCTGATATTGTGACCCAGGTCAGAGGGTCTTTGCCTGTTGCTGTGCAACAGTGTCCAGGAATAGGGGGAATTCTTTGACTATCTCCTTCCCATCTTTTCACACATGTATGTTTGACTTGAGATGCAGTGTTTTAATAGAGCATTGACATCTAGATTTTGGAAGAATCTCTCTGAACTGATGCATGTTAAGGCAGGTCTATAAATTACCAAATGGTGGGTATATTAGTCAGCAAAGGGGTGCTGATACAAAATACCAGAAATCGGTTGGTTTTTATAAAGGGTATTTATTTGGGGTAGAAGTCCACAGTTACCAGGCCATAAAGCATAAGTTTCTTCCCTCACCAGAGTCCATTGTCATGTGTTAGAGCAAGACAGCTGCCGACGTTTGCCAGGGTTCAGGCTTCGTGGGTTCCTCTCTTCCCGGGGCTGTGTTTCTCTCAGGGCTCAGCTCCTAGTTCCTCTACAAGGTCAGCTGTAGACTGTGAGGCTCTCTAGGCTCTGCCTCGCTCCACAAGGCCAGCTGTAGACTATCAGGCAAATGGCTCGTCTCTATCCCAGGGCCTTCTCTCCTTCCTCATGACCAAGTGCCTTCATCTGCTCGCCTCCCCAGGCTCCAGCATCAAAACTCCAACATCAAAACTGCTACAACTCTGTCCTTTGCCATACCTTTTATATTTGATTCCCCCACCCACCAAGGGGGTGCTCAACGCCCTACTGACATGGCCCAGTCAATGCCCTAATCATAACTTAATCATGCCCAGATTAACAGACCAGTTTACAAGCATGATCCAATATCTATTTTTGAAATTCGTAACTATATCAAACTGTCAAACTGCTACAGTGGGCAAGAAATAAAACCTCAACTACTATAGGCTTTTCTACTTTGGTCCTATGTTGTGTCAAGAGCTGAGCTGAGCAGAGAGAGCTGAGCTGAGCTGCCAGGCATCAAAGTAGTGATTAAGACAACAAGCCAACATGAAAGTAACAGTCACGCTTGAATCCCTTACTATGATAGTATAAGCAAGAGGCTAAATAGGGGAAAGTGCCGGCTGTACCACTGTTCCAATTTTTCCCCATGGCACAGCACTTGGCAATTGTCAGGTGGTCCAGAGCAGATGTGGGGGACCAGCTCAATGCCAAGGGAGCCCTCAAACAAAAGGCTGCTGATGGATCCAGGGCCCTAGGGGAGGAGAGTGAGGGAGGGGAGGAAGGGCTGGGAATGAGAGAGTACTGAGTATTGAGTCAGAGCGGAGAAAAGTGTCTTTGAGTCCCTCCTTCCCCCAGGACGGATGTCTCAGCAGAGTGTCTAGAAAAAGTCTTGGCTGAGGGTCCCTGATAAGAAAGCCTCCTCCCAATGGAGGCATCTGGACTCCAAATGCAGATATGGCCGGGCAGACCTGTGTCTTTGACTATAATTCCCTCCGTGGACTGTAGTGCACAGGCTGGGCACCGAGCCTCTGTGGGCCCTGCCAGGTGAAGCCTTTGGTATTTGCCTATGGACAGGCCTGAAAAATCACATGTAGGTTTTTGGCCAAAACTGGACTCCTCACTTTGTATATTCTATAAATTCCTGTCATACATATGAGATTGTGCCCAAAGAGAAAAATGTAACCAAATGACATGAACCAAGAAAATTAAGGCTGCTTCCTTGATGAGCCAAAACTTAAGGCCTTAGAGAGTGGCAATGTCTAACACTCTGGGGGATGGGACTTTTGGTGGGAACGACTGATTTCTGACGGCCCTTGGCCTTCACTCCTCATTTCTCTAACCTGTTAAAAAGAAGGGGTGCAATGGAATTGCAGGCAAACTGGTCCACATTACAGCATTAATGCATGGACATCCCATGTTTAAGTGGTTCCACAAATACTAGAGTTCTGTAGATGAATTTTAAGAGGTTTGGTTTCAAGAGGGCAACAATCTACAGAGAAATAAGCTTCCTTTTGTTGGGCATCACCACAGCTTAGCTTGACCAAAAACTGATGATCCCCATCTCCTTGTGAGCAGACCTGGAAGGGAATGCTGAGCCTTCATTGTTAAATCATCACACCAAATAATGTAATATATACGACAAAGCACAACATATTTAAATCCGCGCCCCCCATTACAGTATATCATGTTGAATTGCATTCAATTTAAATTATCTGGAGGATTATAATTTATCATTTGCCTTTGAAATAATTAAAGATTTTTTTTTCTTTATTTCCTTTCACAATTAATACCTGAAGCTAGACTCATATGAAGTAGTTAATTAGCCTGAGTGGAAATTAAAATTATGTGCAGCTTCATTAAAGGTGGCAGTGCTTTATTTGTCAAAGCTGGGCTATAGATTTCCTTGGCTCTGTCGTGGAGAGAGTCCTTAGCAGAAAACAGGTTTTCCTTCCTCATGATTTGTTTTCCTACTATTAACCCTTAAATTCTTGAGAATGAAAGTAGTATTAAAGACACAGTACAACATAAGCCAGATTCTCCCTGTGGCTTAATTAGATGACACTCGAGGAATACTTAGGGACGCACATTAACTTTATTCTGACCTCTAAGGCATGGCTCTATTTATTTTTTGCCTAGAAACTCCTTTATAATGAATGTATTTGGATAATGGGCAGCCTTGCCCTGGACCTCAGGCAAGGAGAGTTTGCTAGCTGTGTCTATACCTTTTAAGTGTCTATAGCTTCTTCAAACAGTACTTGGCCCATCCAGATATTCCAATACCCCATTGAATCATCTAACTTTTTAAGCTCTCCATTAGCTGAACTTTATTCTTTCAGTTACTAGTGGGGGAGAAAAATTGTAATATTGTCAGAAAGTGCTGATGTAAGCAATAGAAGCAGGAGAAAAGGCAGGCAGGCAGGAGTGGGAAACTGGAGCACAGAGATGCTGCATTGAAAGGCTAACACAAGTGGGAAAGTGTGGGAAATGGAAGAAAAGAAGTGAGTCAAGATAGGGTGGTGGGGCACTTCAGGAATTGAGAAAAAGTTTAAATTTAGACATTACATAACATTCGCCAAGGATTCTCAGCAGTATGGGGATGGTTTTTGGTAATTTATAGATGATCATTATCACCACGGTGGTCCATTGGGAAGAGCAGTCCAGAAGATGCCACAAGCTCTGCCCTATAGGATATTTATTACTTGGCTGAGACCATCACTGGATAGCAGCCAGTTGACCAGAACTAGGAAGGAATTAGCTGTTGTATTTGAGCTTATTTCTTGCAGAAGCAGGTGCTTTCTTGGAGTGTAATTCACGAGCATCTTTCATAGCAGTGCATGCTGCTCAATCTAGGAAGGTTTGCCTATCAAAACCCACACTGGGAACCTTGTCTGTGATAATGTTTCAAGCTATTTATTGATGATCAATTCCACATAAGGGAAAAACATAGCGACCTGTTATTTAATTTGGAAGGTTTGGTTTCCCAAGGTGCTCCATGGTCCTGTAGGAAGAGCCTGCTCTGCAAATTTGGAGATTTGGTCCAAGTCTTGGCCCCTCCGCTGGTACTTGTAGAAACTGGACAAGTCATCATACAGCATCAGTATTTTAATCTGTAAATTTTGGGACAATATGACCTGGGTTGTGTTTTACAGCTCTAAGACGACATAAACGCCATTTCATGGGTTGCTTACTAAAACTGTCATTGGTCTGTGTAACTGGACCTTGAAAGTGATCAGAGCAATCATTTACGCATCAAATGCTGCTGGGTAACTAAGTGCATTTATCTGCCATTTCTTTCTCTTCCTGTTTTGGTTCAGTTTACATTCTAATCTGTACTTATAAGAACCACATAACAGATTTATTGCAGGCTGATGCTGGTATGTTTTTAGTAAACTGTATGGATTGCCGAAGAAGGAGGTAGGAAGGAGAAAGTTGTTAATAGAGGGTTAGATTTAGCTATTCCAGACTATATAGAGAAAGCACAATTTGAGCATCCAACAATTATGGACTGATCTTTGTAAAAGTACCATTCAGACCTTAAAGTCATGCATGATGACTTATATTACCCTCAAATTACTTTCCTCCATTCCTCAGCCAACTCACCCTGCCTCGCCAATGTCCTCTGCTCCATAGCCAATACCACTGAGTCATTATCCCGTCAGCATGCTGTGTATCTTCACACCACTCATCCCTGAGTTTCACATGCTCTCGGTATAGAATTCACTGCCTCCTGCTGTCCTGGAATACACAGTTCAGGTGTTACCAGACCATGAAATGTTTTTTTTTCTTCTGGGCTTGGACAGCCCTTTTTAAGTATCTCTTATGATTCTTCATATAATATTTATCTCATATAACCATTGTTCATGTGTTTTTATACTTCAATAAACTGTGAGCTCCATGGAAAGGGGATGATATCTTCTTTATAAAGTTCTTCTCAATACCTGGTGCATAGTAAGTGTCAAAAGCATTGTTTGAGAGGATTAAGGAAAGGATGGGGAAGTGCGGAATGAATGGATGCATTTGTTTGAGTTTACTGCAGTATGTGGGATAGCTAACATTTCCACCACCACCCATTCCATTTCAGCTCTTTCAGGAACACATGCTTTAGCCAAGGTATAATTGATTGGAAATAACAGTGTCAGGTTTTGTAATTGCTTAACTTGCCTTTGTTAGCTAAAGGAAGCTTAATAATGGCCACAGATTGGTACTTTTTGCCAGCACAAGGCTGTCTTTTGTTTATCTTGCTATCATCTCTCAAGCTATAGATAAAACATACCTAAACCAATTCCAGTTTATTAAAGCATTATTAGCAACATATTAATATTTAATGAACAAGCCTAATGCTAA
>JAQZBX010070814.1:0-15344 GCA_029593785.1 Cabassous unicinctus
AGTCAAATGAACAAACTAAAAAACAGGAGGCGATGCAGAATGTGGAACAGCTAATCAAGGATGTCCAAACAAATACCATGAATCAACTTAATGAGGTGAAGGAAGAGAGAAAGGATATTAAGAAGACACTGAGGGAATATACTGAAGAAATTGTAAACATACGTAAAAAGATAACAGACCTGATGGTAATGAATGGTAAAATGCAAGAAATCAAAAATACACTGAAAGCACATAACAGCAGATTTGAACAGGCAGAGGAAAGAATCAATGATATGAAAGACAGTACAGCTGAAATCAAACAGATAGTAGAACAGATAGATAAAAAAGATAGAAAAAAATCCAGCAGAGACTTAGGGATTTGAATGACAACATGAAACACACAAATATACACATTATAGGCATCCCAGAGGGAGAAGAGGAGGGAAAGGTGATAGAAGGAGTATTGGAGGAAATAATGGCTGCAAATTTCCCATGTCTATTGAGGGACATGGACGTACATGTCCAGGAAGCACAGTGCACCCCAAACAGTATAAATCCTAACAGGCCTACCCCAAGATATATACTTGTCAAATTACCCAATGCTCAAGACAAAGAGAGAATACTGAAAGCAGCAAGAAAAAAAAGAGATCCATCACACACAAGGGAAGCTCAATAAGTGCTGATTTCTCATCTGAAACCATGGAGGTAGGAAGGCAGTGGTATGACATAGTTAAGGTGCTAAAAGAAAAAAAATTTCCAGCCAAGAATTCTCTATCCAGCAAAATTGGCATTCAAAAATGAGGGAAAGTTTAAAATACTCACAGATAAACAGAATTTATGAGAGTTTTTCAATAAGAAACCTGCCCTTCAAGAAATCTTAAAGGTTGAAAGGAAAAAACAGTAGAGAGACAGTTGGAGGAGAGTGTAAGAATAACTAAAAATATAAAAAGAGAAATAAAAAGAACATATGGCATACATAAAACTAAAGAAAATATGGCTAATGTATGTAATTTCTTGGCAGTAATAACATTGAATGTTAATGGATTAAACTCTCCAATCAAGAGACACAGATTGGCAGAATGGATAAGGAAATATGACCCGTCTATATGCTGTCTAAAAGAAACTCACCTTAGATCCAGGGATGCAAGGAGGCTGAAAGTGAGTGGTTGGAAAACAATTTTACATGCAAACAATAATCAAAAAAGGGCAGGAGTAGCTATACTAATATCAGACAAAACAGACTTTAAATGCAAAGCTATTGTAAGAGACAAAAATGGACACTATATATTAATAAAAGGGATAATCTATCAAGAAGAAAGAACAATCCTAAACATTTATGCTCCTAACCACGGTGCTTCAAAATACATGAGGCAAACATTGGAAAAACTAAGTAGAGAAATAGATGCCTCTACAATTATAGTGGGGGACTTTAATACACCATTATCATCATTAGAGAGCTAAGAGAAGAGGGGAGAGAGCAACCTTGTAACAGGTTCTCATAATATGCCATGCACTGTTCTTGGCACTTTACCTCTTTAACCCACGTAACAGCCCTATGAAACAATAATACCCTAAGGTATTATTGTTCTCTCCAATTTAAAAGCAAGGAAACCTAAAATCAGATGGGTAAATAACTTGCCCAAGGTTATAGAGAGAGTAAATGGCTGAGCTACGATACAGATCTGTTTCTCTTTGACTCCAAAATCTTTGTCCAAAATAAAAAGAGTTATTCATGTTTAACGAAAGATTTCATAATTTGGGTTGCCAGTCATTCTCATTTATATTCTTTTTTTAAATATAATTAACTTTATTTTTAAAGAGGTTTTAGATTACAGAAAAGTTACATCAAAAGTATAAGGAATCCCCATATTTCCTACCGCCTCCCCCTCCCACATTTTCCCTTATTAATAACTTATAATTGTGTGGCACATTTGTTACAATTGATGGGTAAATATTGAAGCATTGCTACTAACCAAGGTCTATAGTTTACATTGTGGTTTACACTTAATTTCCAATGTCATAAAAATGCCCTATGTTCCACCTATTCTTTCCACCCTCCTCCCCTCAGAGCTCTAGTAACAAATATCTTTATATCAACATTATTTGTTCTTCCATTACCACAATCTTAAAAAGTTTACTTCATCTATAATTGCATTCTCCCCGTATGTTTATTCATTCCTTTATCTTGAGGATTTTGAGATAGTGATGCCCACTCTACCTCAGATTGACAGGGGCCTTAGATCTTATGGGGCAGATGGAAGGAACTGTTTCACTTGCCGTTGTAGATGCTCTTTGTTTTTTGAAATGGGGGTTGTCCATCATCATCATTTTGTTAGCTGTTCTAGGCAAGTCCAATGAACTGGAGAGTAGGTGTTGGCCACAACGTTACTGAGATTCAGGGCTCAACCGGCATATGAACAGACAGAAGATTTAAGTCTCTGAGACATATATTTAATGGGTATAGTGCTAATTATAGGCTCAAATAAAAGGGATAGAAAAATCATGTGTAGGGAAATTATAAATGAGTCTAATTCTGTTACATTGGGGAAATAAGTTGTCATATATTCCAAGGTAAGGCCCACCAACAGGGTACTGATTTCAAGAGATTATGTGCCTCACCTATTGTGTCCAGATGGCTCTAGAGCCCTCAAGAGCACCCCGTTTTTTTTTGTTTTTTTTTTTTGCAGGCAGGAAGTTTATTGGGAAGCTCTCCCAACAGAGGGGGTCTGAAGAATAGCGGGGGTTGGAAGAGAGACTTCAACCCACCTAGGGAAGGTGGTAGATATGAATTTATACAGTACATCAATAGGCGGGGAAACCGAGTACAGGCTGGGGCCAAATGGCCAGGTGGGGGGAGTGGGTTAGGAGGTCTTGGAATGTGGGAAGAGTTAGGGAGGGAGTGATGGCCCTTATCTGCTCTATTTTGTTTATTCTTGGGAGGGGATGAGCTGCCTCTAGGCTATGGCTTGCTCAATCATTTAGGTGGGTTATGGCTGGAGGCTGCCTTTCCTCAACCTATGCCTCAGGGGCATTGATTCATGGCCCTACAGGAGCACCCCTATTTGAGGCTTTGTTCACAGTGGCAGTTAGTGAGATCTGCCATAGATCTGCATAGATCTGGAATGACCTCCCAACTCATTTTGAAATCTCTTAGCCATAAAAACTCTTTTGTATTTGATGTTTCCCTCTTTTTTGTCTTTTTCCAAATGTATTGCTGATTGGCACTTGGTATTAATCCCTCAGTGCCAGGGAAGCTCATCCCCAGGAGTCATGTCCCACACCAGAGGGGGTGTGGTGGGGGAAGGTAGTGCTTTTTTTTTTTTTCTTTTTTTTTTTTTACTGGGAGGTCCCAGGGATCAAACCCAGATCCCTCCATAAGGGAGATGGACACCCAACCATTTAAGCCACATCCACCCCCCAGGTAGTGCATTTTATTTGCTGAGTTTGGCTTAGAGAGAGACCATATTTGAGTAAAAAGGAGATTTTCAAGAGGTAACTCTTAGGCCTCCTTTATATTCTTGATAATGAAATAGAATATGTGGCAGTAAAGTTCAGTAATGTGTAACTATATTTGGGTCAAATTCCTGCTGCAACAACAGCTACACTCAGGACAGTATTGCTGGAGAACACCCATTCTCTCATAGGTGTTGTATGTGTTATGACTGGTTATAGCTGAAGCTATTAGGAGTTTCTTTTACCTTCTTGGGTCTAGTCATAACTCTTCACATAGTGAGAAGACGTTCCTCTCCCATGGACAAAACTCCCCGGTGCAATCCATATTCAGTCTCTCTGCACCTGTCACCCACCATTTCTGTCAGAGGCTCTTAGGGAAGGAAGAGCAGCAGAGCAGATGCTGCCTTGGGGTGCACTTCAAGGCCTTGACATCTCCAAAATGAATATCTGACTTGCCTGGAAGTTGAGGTCTAAAATGATTCCACAATTATTATCTTGAGCCAAGCAAGAAACAAATTTTGTTGTAGGAGAAAAAAATTAAGTTGTGAACCCTAATTTACATGGTTCCAAAACTTCTCAATCCCTCAGCATGTACAAGCAATATGAAAGATGGAAAGATGACTTCCCTAAATCTGATGATATTTATTGTTAATCACCAAGTACCCAGTTTATTATTGTCCTCCCATTAGGACCCATATTGTTACATAATTTTAATATTGTCTATCATTTTCTCCATATGTAACTCATGCTTAAAATTATCTTCTAAATGTTGAATTCTTTAGTATGTTTTCTGAGAAACTCAGTTTGGAATATCACTAAAGAAAACCAGAATGAGAAAAGCCAACATGTTGTGAATATTTAGCTGACATAAAGTCAGAAAAACACAACAAAAAAAAGCCTTATGCATTTTTTCTACAAGACTTTGTCATTATATCCATGTAACTTATGCATATTTAATGAGTGTAATTGATGAATATTATCTAGTAATAAGTGACAGAAAAACTGGGAAATAAAATAATATTCTAAGAATGTTAAAATGTTATGTTGTGTTCTTTACATATAAAAAATTTCTTATTTTGAAGATAAAGGAAAGGCATATGGACAACTTTTTGATTTGAGGTTTTTTAATACTTTTTATTTTAGAATAATTTTAGATTTAAAGATAAGTTGCTATGATATGACCAGCGACTTCCTGCATATCCTTCACCCAGATTTACCATCTGACATAACCGTGGTATATTCAATGGTTCCTTTCATGTTCTTGCTGCCCATAGGTGGTTGTGACCACTGCGCCCAGAGAGAGGCAGCGGTGGTGAGCGATGCCTGAGAAATCCCTCTAGGGGGACATTTTGGAGGTGGAGGCACCCTTGGAGTAGTCTGAGAGCCAGAGGAAGGAGAGGAGAAAGGAAATTCCACATGTGAGTATTTGGAAAGTTGCTTAACTTCTAAGAACTTCTTTCTCCTCATCTGCAAAATGACAAAGAGCTTTTGGATGTTGGAATTTCAGATAAGGGATTATGGACATTACTTTCCTTATTAGGTTGTTGGGAAGATTTAAACAAGATATGCCAAAAACACATTACGCCCTGCTGGAGTAATAGAAGGAAGTCAAAGCACAGTTGTGACTCAGAAGCTAAAATGAAAGAAAAGCTAAATGGTGACACTGAAGAAGGATTTAATAGACTTTCAAATGAATTCTCTAAATCTTGTAAGTCAAAAAGAAAAGATCTTCCAAATGGAGACAATGATGAATTTGAAAAAAAAATCAAAGCAAGTGTCATCCTCAAGTAGTTCTGCCCATAAATCAAGTGAGAACAAACGAGAGGAGACCCTAACACATGAACAGAAGGAAGGAGCCTTATCCAATTTTCTTATTTCTGAAGAGACTATAAAACTTCTGAAAGGTCAAGGGGTAACATATCTCTTTCCTATTCAATTTCAGATCTTTGATCCTGCATACAAAGGAAAAGATTTAATTGCTCAAGCATGGAAGGTGACAGGAAAAGCATTCTCTCTTGCCATCCCCTTGACTGAAAAACCCCAAAGAAATCAAAAGACAATTAAAAAACGCTGCTCACCAAAGGTACTTGTTTTGGCTCCAACAAGAGAACTGGCAAACCAAGTAGCCAAAGACTTCAAAGATATAACTAGGAAACTCAGTGTGGCATGTTTTTATAATGGAACATCATATCAAAGCCAGATTAATCATATTCAAAATAGTATTGATATCTTGGTTGGCATCTCTGATCATATCAAAAACCATCTGCAGAGTGCTGATTAGATCTTTCTAAACTGCACCATGTTGTGCTTGATGAAGTAGATCAAATGTTAGATTTAAGTTTTGCTGAACAAGTTGAAGATGTTATTAACGAATCCTTCAAAGCTCATTCTGAAGACAATCCTCAGACTTTGCTTTTTTCTGCAACTTGCTTACAGTGGCTATACAAAGTTACAAAAAAACACTTGAAATCCAGGTATGAGCAGGTTGACCTTGTTAGAAAAAATGACTCAAAAATCTGCAACTACTGTGGAACATTGGCCATCCAATGCCACTGGTCTCAGAGACCAGCAGTTACTGCAGATGTTCTTCAAATCTACAGTGGCACTGAAGGAAGGACTATTATTTTCTGTGAGACCAAAAAGAATATGACTGAAATGGCAATGAATCCACACATAAAACAGAATGTCCGGTGTTTATATGGGAGCATTGCACAGTCACAAAGAGAAATTACCTTGAAAGACTTCAGAGAAGGTAGTTTTAAAGTTTCTGTGCCCATAGTTTGGACATTCCTGAGATTGACCTAGTGATTCAAAGTTCTCCACAGGATGTTGAGTCCTATATTCATCACTTTGGATGCACAGGTAGAGCTGGCCAGACAGGGATTTGCATATGTTTTTATCAACAAAAAGAAAGAGGTCAATTGAGATATGTAGAACAGAAAACAGGAATTACCTTTAAACATGTAGGTGTTCCTTCTACAATGAATTTAGTTAAATCTAAAAGCAAGGATGCCATCAGTTCTCTGGCTTCCATCTCTTATGTTGCTGTTGATTTTTTCTGACCATCAGCTCAGCAACTGATATAAGAGAAAGAAGCAGTGGATACACTGGCTGCAGCAATAGCCCACATCTCTGGTGCATCGAAGTTGGAACCACGATCTTTGATCACTTCTGATAAGAGATTTGTGACCCTGATTCTGGAATGTCCAGAAGATATACAAGATGTCAGTTGTACTTGGGAAGAACTCAACAGAAAACTGACTAGTAATGCTGTGTCCCAAAAAACCAGAAAAGTGCCTCCTACAAGGAAGTATGGGTGTTTGCTTTGATGTTCCCACATCCAAGTTAGAAAGGTGATAGGCAGAGTGGCATGACTCAGACTGGGTACTCTCGGTGTCAGCTAAGTTATCTGAAATTGAAGAATACTATGACGGAAATACATCTTCTAATACTAGACAGAAGAGTGGCTGGTCAGATGGCCCATCAGGCCAGTGGGGCCGGTCAGGTGGTCATTCCAGTGGTCGATCAGGTAGACAGAGTTGACAGGGGAATTGGTCAGGAAGTTGACAAGAAAGTAGAAGACATAATGGGACTAGAAACCGATCAAGAAGCAAGGGCCACAAACAGAGTTTTGACTGAGCATTTGATAGTTAATCTACCAGTGTGATCATGCCTATTTCTGCCTAATCACGCACATAACTCACCAAAAATTAGGTCATCATCATCGAGGTATGTGTCTACTATTTGCAAAGAAGTAGGTCATATTTTTTTAAGTATTTCACAAGAATGGATATAAACAAATCTATTTATCCAGTTATACCTTTGATTTAAAAAAACAACCTCTTTTTATTGTCAAAAAATCTAATCAATGAACATCAGTAGAATACTTTTAACTAATCGACAGACTTTATTTGAATTTCACCAGTTTTTCCACTAATGTTCTTTTACTTCTCCAAAATCTAATCCAGAGTACTTCATAGCTTTTAGTACAATTTTTATTAAAGTAAAATTTGGTTCTTCTCAACCCATTAAATAAATGGCAAACAAGTATTTACAGATTATTGGTTTGAGCAGTAGCAGATTATTAGCCTTCCAGGATGCTTGCATTCCCTGGGCTTGCCTACATGGCGGGCTCTGTAAGGAAAAAGTGAAAGAGGTATTTCAGAGACATTTCACAAAGTCAGACAAGCACATAAGCAATGTTACTCTGCCATTTATGTGTAAAAGGATAACTCTACATGGGGAGAGAGGAACATAGTGTGTATCAGAAAGGAGATGGCAGTATCCAGTGGAATTAGGTCATAGTGGCAGATGGAGAGCAAGATGATGTTGGACATCATGAGGAAGCTAGCTGGTGATTCCCTGTGGTAACTGTGACCAAGGTGACTCAAGGGGTCCAGATGGCCTGTAACAGTGAATGGTGGTAAGATCAACTCAAACTCCCATCACAAACAAGACACAAACAATACAAGGTAGTCTAACAGCTATCTATTAATGACACCAGGAAAGTAAAATAAACTTTCTAAGGGCAGATGCCTCTGTTACCACATCTGAAAAAAAAAAGATCCCTGTCCTATCATGGTTATCATATTTAAATCCCACTCCTTATAATATGGTTTAATATCTGTGATGGTAACAAAGCAAGGTAGAAATTGTGAAAGGCCAAATCTATCAATCTGAATTTTCATGGCCTGTAATTAAAAATCATATAAAAACATTAAGAAAAGTGAAGTTTCTTTTCTATAACACTTTACTAAAGTGGCAGATTTCACAAAGTTTATGTTGAAGGTTTTTAAAAGAAAAATCTAAATGCGTAGAGCAGAGAAGTGCTCAATAAACATAGAAGCATAAAAAGTAAAAGGCACCAGACAACAGAAGGTGAATTTACTGTTCTGAAACTGGCAGAATGGTTCTAAGAAATTGCATCCCTCAGAGCCACTAAGTTAAATGACAGCACCCACTCTTTTTCACAAGGAATGTCAAGTTGCAGTAAAATGTTGATTCTGTGCATGTCTATACCAACAATTAGCATAAGACTTCTCTCCACGTGCCTATGAATATTAAAAGCAGAGAACAAGATACTGAGAAGTTAGGAAACAAAAAATCTGAAGAGATTTCTGCACTTATTCTTCCATTTGTCTTCATATATTGTTTTCATTGCTCTGAAGAACAAAAGCCTGAACACAATCTTCCCTGGCCAGCTCTCATATGACCAAAGTACAGTATAAACTCCTCACAAGGAGAGAAATAAATCCCTTGAGAGTTAAACTTAGTACCTTGCTAAGATTCCTGTTATAAATGTCTTTGTAATCAGAATATATACCCAAGGGTAAGAACAGCCATGAGGAAGAAGCAAGGAATTGAGGTCCATAGCCCTGGACTAGATGGAATGAGAGGAAACACTCAACCCCTCTCAGAGAGATGGTCCTTAGAATAAAAATGAGCAGATGGGCCCAAGCTCTGCCCACCCAGACCAGTCAACATGATCAGTCAGAGCCCCTGAACCTACCATTTGTTTCATAACTCAGGTCATAGACCAGAAGTCCATGGGAGCCCTTCCTGGATTCTCAAGCTACCCTCATGGACTCTCAGCAGCTCTGAGAAGGTCAGCCTTTATTCCTAGCCTCACCTTTGGCCCTTCCAGCTACAATCTCAGCCAGGACCCAGGCATGTAACAACATCATCATCTTCCTGTTGGATCCAAGCTGATTATTTACCCAATCCCTGAGTTGTATGATAATGCATGCCCACAAATAGTCATTTTATATTACAAGATTTGTTGATCATAGTGATTTTCTTTATAATTCAAAAACTTTAAGAAGCAACTCACATTATTTCCTCAACCCCTGTGAAGATGGGAGCAAGTCTTTTTTTTGATTCATGCCCATATCCAAATATCTTGTACAGAATCATGTATAAAATGATTACTCATTTAGCATTCTAATGAAAACAGTGATATATTCTTTTAAAATAAAATAGGAAAAATGGGCCCAATTGATTTAGTAAAGGAGATATCTACCATTGGCTTTTGGGGGTATCTTATACTACACAGTATAAGGGAATAGGGTTCACAGGTAATACAAAATACAGTATCTTAGAATTAAAACAATGGGCCAATACAGGTAAAATCTTATTTGAAAACCATCTGGTTCAACATATTGCAACAAAGCCATTTTAATAAATAAGCAAATGGCCTTAAATAACTGTCTCACCAATATGATTACAGGTAATTTTATTATAGTCTCAATAACAGATATCTACCAGGCCCACCTCTGTGAAATATTCCAGTATTTGTCATTTAGGTTGTAACTGCCTTTGCCTTCAATATTAGGAGAGTTTTTAAATGCTGGCCAAAGGCAGTTTCAAGGGTAAGTCAACCACCAGAAGACCTAAATTGATATGACTTGAACAAATTTAAAAAACAAATTGTGAGAACTGTGAGAACTCTTCTTTCTGACGAAACTAGGAGAGCTCCATCTTAAAGGTGGAGAATATTTCCTTCAGAGAAAAAGTTTTCCTAATTATGCATTTTCCAGAGAAGATGATACAATGGGTTCACCACCAATGGAATGTGTATTTTGAGATAGTCTTAGCAACATTGTCCATTTGTCTCAGGGCTAACCACCCCTAACTGGACACCTAGATGCCCTAATCGCCAACTGGCCAACCAGCCCCTCTCAGGTCATCTAATCTCTGAAATGCCACATAATCCAAAATTATCTTCATTCCTTCTAGTCCCTAAACTCTCATTCTCATACCAGGTTTCCCTCAACAATTCATCAGCAGTTTCCTGTAGGTATAAACCAACTAGTTAAACTAATTTAAATGAAGATCTAGCATTTTAAAGTGCCTGTGTATTAATGCAAAAGACTAACTGGTAGAGCTTAAAGCATTTTGAGGAATTGGAAGTATCATGGCTATTCCAGGATCCACAAGCCATTCCCTACACCTATAACCCTAGTCTTGATCTTCTCCTGACACCACCAGGTCCTCCCCCTGACCCACAGAAAATATGTAGAAGGAGGTTAACCAGGATTCAGGATATAGTCAATTCCATGGATCAGAGATAAATTAATGTGTTAGTATTGTCATCAGGACTGACATCTAGGTCACTTTAGCATCTTGCCCTAAATCCTTGCTACCCATAGTATGGTCTATATAGCATCAGCATTGGCATCTCTTAGGAGCTTGTTAAATTTGCAGACTCTGGGCTCTGCCTCAGACCCACTAAATCCCCAAGGATTTGTAGACATTTGTACTCACGTAGAGCTGAACATCACTATCAATTTTTTAAACAAGTGACATGTGGTTACACAAAGTGTGTAAGCTGACCTCCTGGTCTTTTTATTAGCAGGAATCATGGCGATATCTGCCGAACACCTTTGTTCCTATCTGGTCCATACGAAGTAATGGGAGAAGAATGTCCTGGCAATAGAACCAGTAAAGGCTGGATGCAAGTTTTGCTCTATTACCCTCATCTTTTCTCAGCTGCTTTCTGACTTTAAAAATGAACTTTCTGGTTTCTGCGTTCACACCATATTATAGTCATTATGGCAGAATGATATCTGGATTCCACACAGGCACTGTATCAATACCTTGGCTATGCATTTTGTCACAAAGCCAAACCCAAAGCTTAAGGACATTCAATATAATTACTCCCAAATGACAAAAATACTCAGGCACAATTCTTTGCTGGACCATTCTATTGCAAAGGCATACAATAGAATCTCATTATCCATGGCAACTCTCAGATATTTGTATTACATTCATTTCATACTTTGGTAGGTAGAAAAGTGAAGATGAGAAATGCAAAACGAATGCCTTGTCAATGCATATGACTGGACACATGACCTAAAAAGAAGGAATTGTTAGGTAGTCCCAAATAAGAAATCAAACTAAGTCTCAAACACAACTATTCATTGGACCAAGGAAATACATTTCTTTAATTTCCAGGGTTGAGGTAGCCCTATGAAAGCTGTGCCATGCCACCAGCCAAGGTTCTAGCCTTCTGACTCATATTTGGAGACAAAGAAGGAGACTTTCTCTGATCCCAATAGCTACTTCTATTTTTTTTTAAATATATATATTTTTATTTTTTTTTAAAGATACTTAGATTACATAAATGTTACATAAAAAAATACAAGGGATTCCCATATGCTCGGCTCCCTACCCCTCCCACTTTTTTCCCACATTAACAACATCCTTCATTAATGTGGTACATTTGTTACAATTGATGAACACATTTTGGAGCATTGCCACTAAGCATGAATTATAGTTTACATTGTAGTTTACACTCTCTCCCACACAATTTTGTAAGTTATAGCAAGATATATAATGGCCTGTATCTGTCATTGTAATGTCATTCAGGACAATTCCCAAGTCCCAAAAATGTCCCCATACTCTAGTCCATCATTCATTCCCCAATCCTGAGGATTCTGGGATGGTGATGCCCACTCCGCTTCTAATTGAGATGGGACTTAGATCCCATGGGGCAGATGGATGGGACTCTCTTGCTTGCAGTTGCAGACTCTGTTCCTTGGGATGGTCATTGTCCAGCATCATCTCCTTGTTAGTTGTCTTGGGTGAGTCCAATGAACTGGAAAGTAGGTGTTGCAACTCTGTTGAGATTCAGGGCCCAGCTGGCACATGGACAACCCAAAGATTTACGGCTCTTGGATATATACCTATCAACTCTAATACTAACTATACTTCTAGTGGAAGAATTGTGTAGGTTCTCCTTAAAACTCCTGAAGCCAGTCTAAAGTAAGTTCAGAATGGCAAGTGGTATGTATTTCCACATAACTTTTCAATGAACAGTGAATAAGGGAGATCAAAAGATTATTTTAAAAGTATAACAAAGCACATTCTATCCCAGCAGAAAGAATAACTTGGTCAAGACCACATCCTAGTAAAAGATTTTGCCAGCCTCTTCTATGTATTGAGTACCTATTTTTCTTTGGTTTTCCCAATAAACATGCAAATATTACAGGGTATTTTTTTTTTATTTTCATGGATTTGTACAATTTCTTACTAGGTTTGGTGGCCTCATGAAATTAAGAGAAAACAACTCTGAGAAAGGAATAAACGTGTAGATCAACTATCAACCCATAAGTCAACCCATATGCCTAAGTCCCTAAAGGCTAACAGTAATATGAGGAAAGGTGCATAGAAAAAGTGAGTTCACCAGAGCTCATGAAACTTGTTCTTTATAATGTTTGGTTTTCATAAAAATGTGTCTTTAAAATTTTCCTAACTATAACCTTACTGGAATAACTTTTTTCACAGTTTTATACTAGTACACATACCTTGATGTTACTCTATGTGTAAGGACATTTACTTGGCAAGGATCCTGTCTTTTAACTTCTTCCTCCTGCCAAAATTTGGGGTTTGGTACAGTGCACACAAAAGCACTTAATGAGTACTCATTTAAAAATGCACAAAATTCTTACAACTTTTTGAGTCAGGATCTCAAAAAAAGGCTAAATGATTCTTTGGATGGAGATAGAGCATTAAGTATGAATGAAGACATGAAAATGCTGTTTCGCAGTGAGCAGCATGGTCAGCCTGTATAATTTAACTGCATGTTTGTGTCTGAGGGGTCCTGAGAGGTACTTCTTAGCCTGAGCTACCTTAAGCTCTGGATCCTCCTGGCTGACATTGAGAGAGGAGAGGTAGCACTGGCCCTTATTCCTGTTGGCTTTGACCCAGCCGAGGAAGATGTCAAAAGTTAAGACAGCTTCCTTATCCTTCTGCTGAGCCGTCAGAACCATAGGGCAAACTTCTTGTACTCATCATATCCCTCTGTCAACAGCCTTGAAATATGGAGAGACGGATAGAGTGAGAGTGAGAGACAGAAATGAAAAGCTGGAGAAAGAGGAACTAGTGTTCCACCCACCTACCCTCCCCAATCCCACACACACTACCTCCCAGACCTACCAGTTTGGTTTAAAAGAGTTAGCTGAAGCTGCACTATCTTCATTACTGCCATTAAGACATTTCAATCTTTGCCTTTGCCTTCATGGCTTTTTCTTTAAATACATATCCTTTCTCTATTTTATTTTACATGTCAGTTCTGCCAGGTTTATTTACCTATGGCAGAAAATTTTATGTTACAGTACAAAAGAACAATTTAAACTTAATAGAAAGTTCTCTAAAATTCTGATCCTTCATTTTTACTATTAAGCTTTCTTATCCCACCCCAAGAGAAGCAGTGGGTAGGGGAAGCAATGCTTATTTGAACACTTCTTTGAATTTTGAAAATTATTTAAAATTACCTTCTGCTTATATTGGGGAAATTTTTAAGTAACTTTCCTTGGCGGTGATCTTTAAAAATAAGTGATGATCATAGAGCCATTACCGGCTTCATAATAGATGTGTATAATTCCTTCCCAGAAGGTTGACCACCACTGACCTCGCTGAATCAGGAGGAGACAGCCCACAAATCTCCCTTTGGCAACAAGCACATAGAAGCACATAGAAGGAAAAAGTGAAAATATCCTGTTTTGCCAAAAGCTTGTCTCAATATCTCCTCCATGCTGACACTACAACCTTTTGCATTCCAGAGCTTGGACCCCACCTGTTTTGCTATCTCAGTGCTGAAGAATTCTTGTTGTTGTATTATTTCTGCTCAGGTCTTGACTATTTCTCTCTCTAATCTATAACATCTACTACTTCCTTACTCTGAATTCAAATTCTTTCCCTTAGTCCATCTACAACCAAACATACTGTCCAAGACCCTCCTGCCAACTCAGACTCTTCATCCTTTTCGTCTTAATCATTCCTGATCAACTGCTGCCCCAGTTATTTAGTGCATGAGTTTTTACTATATAAGGACTAGAACTTCCCATGCCAAAGACACTGCATGCTTTTCAGAATCAATCACATACAAATTATTTAAAGGTGCTATGTAAATACACACTCCTTTATTAATTAAAATGTGGTGTCACTGCTAAGATTTTTCCAAAGAAGAATTTGTGGTGAAAAGCCCTAAACGGCGGGAATGAGAAGGGCATGGCCTTTTACTATTAGGCACTTGTACTTGACCAGAGAGAGACTGAGACTCTCCTGTGAAACCAGACATGAGGGTAGTGAACACTCCACTTTCTGTTCAACTCCATTTTTTATGACCACCAACAATTACCAGAATTCCTTCATAAGGTTAACCCCCATCACCAGCTGAGATTGGCACCGAGCCTGTTGTCTGCTCCACTCACAAATAACTTCTTAAACCACCTCCTATGAACAGTTCAGTTCTCAGGCTACTCCAGCCCAGCTGCGGCCAGCTGCACTCAGCCTGCAGCCCAGCTATGGATTATGTACCAGATGATTCTTGTCCATTGAAAATACTGGAAACAACAAGGAATACAGTGCACTACTGAGAAATTGGATCCACCAAGGGAGACTAAAGGAAAGCTAAGACACTTGAGGAACAGGGAAGCATTTCCCCTGCAAGCATTTACTGAAGCAGGTAGATTATGAGGAAATTAATTCATCAGATTCCCAGGCACGCATTTTATTTTCTGGTTCCTTTGTTTTTAATTTTTTTTTTTTTTTCTGGTGGGGGAAAGTTTAGAAGAAAGAGAAACTCTCTCATACTTTGCCCAATAAGTTTTCTTTTTATCTCTGTCAAGGACTGTAAAAATGACTTTGAATACTTTACTGGAATGTTGTCACAGTTCTGAATTTGGAAATTGATCTATGGCCATATAAAATAGAGAGCAGAGAGTCCACGTGGTGTAATGAATAACGCTCAGAAAATTGACCAACATTGAAGAACTAACTTGATAGAGCCAAATATTTCTATGGATGAGAGTTGATAATTAAAATTTGAGTGTTTTTTAAGACAGATAGTTTAAACTACACAAGACACGGTAGCTGGATATCTTCAAGGTAAAACCTACATAAGAACATTA
>JAQZBX010070815.1:0-15357 GCA_029593785.1 Cabassous unicinctus
GGTATATGGGAATACCCTATATTCTCTACATTACTTTTCTGTAACCTAAAGCTTCTTTGAAGATAAAATGAAAAAAAAAAAAATAAGACACTGGGGGAATATACAGAAGAAAATCTCACTGTACATATAGACAACAAATCTTAAAGTGATGAAAGACATATTGTCTAAAAAGTTTTTTTATTAAAAATTTTTATTTTTTTAAGTTTTTGAAAAAAATTTTGTATTTTGTATGTTATTTTTTAAACTACCATTATTTCATGTTCTTATTTTTATTTGGTTATTTTCTTGGCCTCATCTTTGGAGAGGTTTTGGATTGCAGAAGGGTCACAACTGTGGCAGGGGAGGAACACTGGTGTGGGTTGTTGGTGATGGGGGGATGCATGGGATGGGGTTCATCTGGGGCAGGCCTCTAAAGAATATAAATGAGTTCAAGTGTTCATGGAGCATTGTCTCGGTGAGTGGAAATCCACACAATAACCAAAAGAATATCGAATTCCCATCCTGGGGAGTTCTCATACATTCTTTAAAGGGACATCAAGAATCCCCCGAGTACAGGGGTGGTACCTAGTGAAGGAGGATGGACCATTGCGCCAGGTCCTTGATATTTATGATTGCACTTAAGAACCTTTTCTTTTGAAATTGAAACTTAGCCCAGTATTATATGTTGCCTAAGAGTTACTGTCTAAGGACCTCCTTGTTGCTCAAGTGCAGCATCTCTCTAATCTAATCTCAGCATACAAATGCACTACCTCCCCCCACCCCCACATGGGACATGATTCCCAGGGATGAGCCTCCCTGGCACTGAGGGTTTATTACCAAGCACCAACTAGCAATGCACCTGGAAAAAGACCTTGACCATAAAGGGGAAACACTAAATACAAATGAGTTCTTATGACTAAGAGATCTCAAACTGAGTCGGGAGGTCATTCCAGAGGTTATACTTATGCATGTCTCAGCAGGATCTCATTGAGTGCCACAGTAAATACTGTCTCAAATAGCAGGGCTCCTGAGGGCTTGAGAGACATCCAGACACTACAGGCAGGGCAGACCGCTCAGGTGTTTGGCGCCTTACCAGTGGGCCAAACTTATGCTCCTCAGTGTGACAGACTGGGACTCATTTGCAGTTTCTCTACACATGGCTCTTCTGGCTCTTCTATTTGAACCTATAGTTAGTACTAGAGTTCATAGGTATATGTCCAAGAGACTTAAATCTTTGGTACATTCATGTGGCAGTTGGGCTCTGAATCTCAGCAGAGTTGCAACATCTACTCCTCAGTTCACTGGACTCACCCAAGACAACTAACAAGGAAATGACAATGGATAATGCCCATCCCAAGGAAAAGAGAGTCTGTAACTGCAAGCAAGAGAGATCTATCCATCTGCTCCATGGAATCTAAGCCCCCTCTCAATTAGAAGCAGAGTGGACATCACCATCCCAAAATCCTCAAGATTGGGGAACGAATGATGGACTAAAGTAGACTTATTATTATTCTACTATAGACTTATTGTTATTCTGGCAATGGAAGAACTTTTATCATTGATGTGGTGGCAATGGCCACTGGAGGTTCTGAGGGGAAAGAGAAGGAAAAATTGGTGTAATATGGGGGCATTTTCGGGACACTGAAATTGTCCTGCATGATGTTGCAATGATTGATATAGGCCATTATGTATTTTATCATAACTTACAAAATTGTATGGGACAGAGTATAAACGATAATGTAAACTATAACCCATGGTTAGTGGCAATGCTTCAATATGTGTTCATCAAAATAACATATATACCACATGAATGAAGGATGTTGTTGATGTGGGAAAGTGTGGGAGGGGTAAGGAGTGGGGTATATGGGAATCCCCTATATTTTTTATGTAACATTTCTGTAATCTAAAGTTTCTTTAAAATAAATAAATAAATAAATAAATAAATAAACAAACAAACACATTATTGGTGTGTAAGAGCATATTTGAAATGGCAGAAGAGTGAAAAAGTGAAATCGAGGACAGAGCATCTGAACTTGAAAAGGCCAGATAACAGACAGAGAAGAGAAGGTGAAAATTGAACAGGGTCTCAGGTAACTGAATGACAGCACAAAACACAAACATACGCATTATTGGGGTCCTGGAAGGAAAAGAGAATGGAAAAAGGGGCAGAAAGAATACTGGAGGAACTAATGGCTGAAAACTTCCCAATCCTTATGGAAAACATAAATATCAACGTCCAGGAAGGACAACAGACTCCAAACAGAAAGAATCCAAATAGACCTGCTCCAAGACACCTACTACTCAGATTGTCAAATGACAAAGATAAAGAAATAATTGTGAAACAGCAAGAGAAAAGCAATGCATCACATACAAGGGATGCCAATTTCTCATCAGAAACCATGGAGATGAGAAAGCAGTGGTTTGATATATTTAGGATACTGAAAGAAAAAAACTATCAGCCAAGAATTCTTTATCTGTCAAAACTGTCCTCAAAAATCAGGGGGAGTTTAAAGCCTTCACAAAAAAAACAGAAACTGCAGGACTTACAAGAAATTCTAAAGGGAGTGCTGCAGCCTGAAAGGAAAAGAAAGAAAAAAGAGGTTTGAAGGAGAGTATAGAAATGAAGATTATTAGAAAGGGTAACTAAAAGGGTAAAAAGACTCTCACTAGTAATATATGACAATGAAAAGCCAAAGAATAAAATAGACGAAGTAGGTAATCCCTTTACAGTAACAACATAGTATTTTAATGAGTTTAACTCCACAATCAAAAGACGCAGACTGGCAGAATGGATTTAAAAAAAAGAAAAAAGAAAAAAAAAGAGCCATTTATATGCTGTCTACAAGAGACTTAGATGCAAGGACACAGATAGGCTGAAAGTGAAAGGTTGGAAAAAGATATTCCATGCAAATAATTAACCCATAAAGAGTTGGGGTAACTACACTAACATCAGACAAAATAGATTTTATATGCGAAACTGCATAAGAGATGAAGAAGGTCAGTATATATTAATAAAAGGGGTAATTCGCCAAGAAAAAATAACAAATAATAAATATTTGTGCACCTAACCTGGGTGTTCCCAAATACAAGAGGTATATAATGGCAAAACTGAAGGGAGAAATAGTAGTTAGAGATTTCAATACATCACTCTCATTATTAGAAAGATGATCTGGACAGAGGATCAATAATGAAACACAGAATTTGAATACTGATACATGAAGTGGATCAAAAAGACATATATACAATACTGCACCCCAAAACAGCAGGATATACATTCTTCTCAAGAGCTCATGGATCACTCTCCAGGACAGACTATATGTTGGGTCACAAAACAGGTATGAATAAATTTAAAAATACTGAAATTATACAAAGAATGTTCTTTGATCATAATGGAATGAAGCTGGAAATCAAAAACAGGTTAAAAAAGGAAAATTCACAAATACATGGGGAATAAATAACACACTTTTAAATAATCAGTGGGCCAATAAAGAAATTGAAAAAGAAACCAGTAAATATCTCAAGATGAATGATACAATGAAGGCAATGCTGAGAGGGAAATTTACAGCCTTCAATGCTTACATTAAAAAAGAAGAGCTAAAATCAATGACATAACTGCAAACCTAGAGGAACTAGAAAAAGAACAGCAAACTAATCCCTCAGAAAGCAGAAGAAAAGATGGATATGAGAGCATAAATAAATGAAATTAAGGGAAAAAAAACAACAGAATCAACAAAACCAAAAGTTGATTCTTTGACACAATCAAAAAAATCAACAAACCCTTAACTAGGCTGACAAAGAAAAAAAGAGAGAAGATGCAAATACATAAAATCAGAAATGAGAGCAGAGACATTACTACTGACCCCACAGAAATAAGAGAAATCATAAGAGTATACTTTACCCTACTACAAGCCTCAGAATACTTTGAAGCACCATTTACAATCTCCGACAGCATGAACAACTGTACACCACAAAACTAGACAACATAGATGAAATGGACAAATTCCTAGAAATGCATGAACAAGCTACACTGACCCAAGAAGAATTAGAAGACTTCAACAAACCAATCACAAGTAATGAGATTGAAAGTCATCAAAAGCCTCCCCAAAATAAAAAGTTTAGGAGCAGATGACTTCACAGGTGAATTCTACCAACCATTCAAGGAATACCAATCTTGCTCACACTCTTCCAAAAAACTGAATAGAAAGGAACATTACCAAACTCATTTTATGTAGCCAACATCACCTTAATAGCAAACCAGATAAAGATATTATGAAAAAAGGAAATTACAGACCAATTTCTCTAATAGATTCAAAATTCCTCGACAAAACAAAACACTTGCTAATCAAATCCAAAAGTATATTTAAAGAATTATACACTGTAATCAAGTGGGTTTTATACCAGGCATGCAAAAGTGGATCAATACAGGAAAATCACTCAATATAATATACCACATTAAAAAAATAAATAAAAAAAGGACCCCATCGACTCTTCAGATGAGGAGAAAGAAGAAGAATGGGAAAGAGGCCAGATGTGACAAAATGGGGAAATGTAGGCTGGGGAAATAAAAATCATAGTTCATCCTGTAATTCCCCTATTTAAACCTTTTAATAGCCTTAAAATAAGGGTAATTAATATAGTTGCCAAATTTCAGTAAGTGAAATAAAAGACCTTAATAGCTATGGAAAGATCTTTTATAAATTATGATAAAAACAAATTAAACAATTATAATATATTCCAGAACCTAGCATTTGGTATGCTTTTAAGGTTACTCACAATGTTAGAATTTTATTTAAAAAAAAAAAAGTTTTAGCCTCCTATAGAGGAAAAAAGAAAAAAGAACATTTCTTGCATAAGCTGTAATTGTCCAATTTTATTTGGCTAAGGTGTAATCTCCCTAGGTTTATAGGATACTAATAAAATAAACTAGCATTATATGTATTAAATCTTTAAGATGATGAAAATGTAAGTTTCTGTTTAAGGAAATATGGATCTATCCTAAAGTAAAATGACTTGTTTTCACAGAAAAAAAAGATGACTGTAAGAAAAAACTTAAATGGATAAAAGTAAAATTCTTTCATTGCTAATTGCAATTTAATAAGCTTATTAAAAGTGCAAAAGTGCAAAATTAAAGTACTAAAAACAGTTAAGTTCATTTGATATGTTATAAACTGCATTGAAAGTGTTTAGAAAGTATATAAAAATTAAGATAGTATTGTCAAACTCTCTTACACAGTCAAACCAGGCCTCCAGTACCTTGCATAATGCCTCTCCATTTGAGTTATTGGCTAGGCTGGTCACAATGACCCCTAAAACAATAAAAGGATCTACCAAATCCCTGGACTTGCCCCTGAAGGGGATGGAAAGTACATTGCTTTTTGGACTCCTGTAGCAGCCAGCAATGGCTCAGTATGGCCAGATTTACAATGGACATTGCCTCCAGACGGACTCTATTTCTTAGTGTCAAAGGGCACTGTGCACCAGGCTGATGGAACACTTGTGCCTCCCTCCAAGATCAACAGTGCTGCAGCATGCTGGCTATGTGAAGGACATGCCAAGTGGAGCAATAATTACTAGAGAAGTGTGAGTAGAACTTAACAAACACAATTGGCATTATGGCCCTGCTCCCATGGAGAGACAGTATGTATGATATTGCAAACCTCGAGCTTAGCTCTATTAACTGCAGCTCAAAGAGGAACTTGTGCATTGATTAGTGCATTGCTTAGTATTAAGTGCTGTTTACCTATATACCTGATAAATTTAATTATATCTCTTCTATTCTAGATCATATGCAGAAGGATATTAAACATATCAAAAGTCTCTATAAACTTAATTCATTTTCTAAGTTTATTTCTTCCATAATCAATGACTTCCAGAACAAGGTATTAGTCATGTGGGGATTTCATCCAGTTCCAACCACAGTGCGGAACCTGCCTTCCCTCAACCTCAATAGAATAGCAGAGAGTTTCACACCCCATCAGGCAGAAACTACTGCCCCTAACCAGCAGGAAGCAGCTACAGAAAAATGACCATTGCCCTTCAGCTCCCTCTTAAGAATAAGTGTGTAAACTCTCTGAGGGGGAAGTTGAGGCAGGTTAGTATAGGAAACAGGGAAGGTGGCTGGTCAGAATAAAGCCCACCAAAGACTCTAGTCACAAAGTCCAGCTTAAAAGTCCTGAGCTCAAAAAAGTCCTGGATAACAGAAAGGCCTCCCCATTAGTTCCCTAAAAGCTAACAGGTGAAGGTGAAAAGGCAACTAATCAGGACAGCAAATAGCTGGGGACCTTGTGTGTATCTATCTGGACTCTCCTAATGCATAAATTGTTTGTTGATGTCACAGCAGAAAACTCAAATAATTTAAAAGGGGAAAAAGTATAGTATTGGAAGTCTTCTCATAAAATTCCCCTACCTGGTACTTTGTTATATACTAATGAAAATGTTGCTTCTATACTATTAGACCAGCACAGTCTGCCTTGAACCTTAACTCCTGCAAATTGGACAGACAGTGTGGGACACCTTGCTGGCATAGCAGAGTACAACCCATCAATAAATTTTGCACAATGTTCAGTGTTCAATGATGTGTATATATTTCTAATCACTCTCATAATGTCTCACAAGTTTTAAATCATATACAAAAGCACATAAGTTACATTGATAAATTAGCTATTGATCCCCTGTCCAACTGGTTTAACTCCCTCTCTTGGCCTTGGCAACATGTCTTTATAGATTTACTAGCTTTTGGTGGAGGACTCTTAGTATTCTGTATTATGCTGTACTGTTGTTGTAAAATGTAAATGCAGTGTGTGTCCTATGAGCAGCACAGGCTGCTGCATATGTGAGAGTCTGGTGGGTCATGGGGTCTGGCTCCACCTCCCTAAGGGAAACTCAGCCCACAGTATGCAGCAGCCTGCATGCCCCAGGACACAAGTTAAAATGTAACAAACCTCCTCACAGGGAAACAATGTACATATAGTATCACAGACTGTAATTTTCTATAAGCTGTATAGTTCCTTCTTACAATAACATCACCAGATCCCATTTATGTGCTTCATGTAACCTTAACAGGAACTCTGTTAAGAAATGTCTTTGTTCTAATATCCTATATATTGCCCCTCATATTCCCGCCTCTTTGCGGATCGCTATCTTCATTCTCTGGACCGCCGCTCCCAGAAAGAATCCCTCCTGTCTTTAAGTCCCAATAAATAAAGCTCATGTCTGATTATGTGCTGAGTGTGTCCTTTAGTCTTGCAGCTGCCCCGACCCATGCTCTCCACGTGTTGGGCAAAGGATAAAAAGGACCTATATTCAGAAAACTACAAAACATTGCTAAAAGAAGTCAAAGATGACCTAAACAAATGGAAGGGCATTCTGTGTCCATGGATTGGAAGACTAAATATAGTTATGATGTCAATTCTACCCAAACTGATTTACAGATTCAATGCAATCCCAATAAAAATCCCAACAGCCTTTTTTGCAGAAATGGAAAAGCCAATTATCAAATTTATTTAGAAGGGTAAGGGGCCCTGAATAGCCAAAAATATCTTTAAAAAGAAGAATGAACTGGGAGGACTCTCACTTCCTGACTTTAAACCACATTACTTAGCTACAGTGCTTTAAAAAACAAAACAAAACAACAACAACAACAAAAAAAAACGGTACTGTCATAACAATAGACATGTTGACCAGAGGAATCAAATTGAGAATTCAGAAATAGACCCCTACATCTATGGTCAAATGATTTTTAACAAGGCTGTCAAACCCACTCAGCTGGGCCAGAACGGTCTTTTCAACAAATGGTGCTGGTAGAACCAGATATCCATATCTAAAAGAAAAGAAAGAGAACCCCTATCTCATACATTATACAAAAATTAACTCAAAATGGATCAAAGACCATAATATAAAAACTAGAACCATAAAACTCCAAGAATAAAATGTAGGGAAATATCTTCAAGATCTGTGGTAGGTGATGGTTTCCTAAATCTTACACCCAAAGCACGAGCAATGAAAGGAAAATTAGATAAATAGGACCTCCTCAAAGTTAAACACTTTTCTTCTTCAAACGACTTCGTTAAGAAGGTGAAAAGGTGGCCTATTCAATGGGAGAAAATATTTGAAAACCACATATCCAAACAGTGTTTAATTTGCATGTTATATAAAGAGATCATAAAACTCAATTATAAAAAGACAAGCAACCCAATTGAAAAATGGGCAAAAGTCTTTAACACATTTTTTTTCCAAAGAGGAAATACAAATGGCTAAAAATCATATGAAAAGATGCTTATCATCACTAGCTATTAGGGAAATGCACATCAAAACTACAATCAGATATCATTGGCCTTATGGAATGGCCATTATTAAAAAACAAACAAACAAACAAAAAACCAGAAAACAACTATATAAGGATCTCACAACTTTACTGCACAATTCATGAATCAGGCAGTATTCCATTCAAAAAGCAGAAGGGAGCTCCACCAAGGGGGTGGAAAGGAGATGCTCATATAGGGTGAACACCAAAGCAAGGGAGAAAATGTTCTGAACATCTGACATTAAGTTTCCATTTTACACTGGGGGCGGGGGTCTTACAAAGTTGGGAACAGATATACATTGATTAGTATGGTAGGCTTGTCCATTCTGATAAGCTATGTCTACTGAACCAAAACTAGATTTATCACCAGGTATTGCTTTTCAGCAACTCTATAGAATGTGTTCCCTTTTCTCAGAAAACCCCTCCAGGTCCATTGTTTTTGTATTATGAATAACCCTTTTTGGAAAGGGGTCTTCTCAGGACAATGCCTAATGCAGCCAGCCATTTTATTTTAATTAACAAAACAAGCAAAAAGAGTTAGACCTGGATGAAGAAAATTATTAGTCTGACAAGATTGGAATTTTTATTAACACCTGTATATTTCTTTAATTGGAGAAGAGATTGTAATTTTTTAATGTCTATATTTCTTGAATTGGTGAAGTATAATTCTCATAGTAGATCCTTTTGATGAAAAATCAGAAAAAAACATATATATAAAAATTTAGATATATATTTATGCTCAATTACATTATAGCTTAGTTGTTTTACATTTAAAGAAAATTATGAGAAATATGTAGCTAATAATAATCACACAAAATTGAAGCTTGTGAATTATTCTCAACCTTTCAATGGCCTACTGAATTAACTTTTCTTTGAGATCTTCCCAGGTCATTCCATCAGAATTAATCTCTTTGTTCCTGACTTTGTCATTCGATTTCTTCATAATGCTTATATACCACCCAAACAATGCATATAAATTTAAGTCCTACCGCAGTAACTTGTATACAATTGTTTAATAATTGTTTGCTAAATTTAAGGATAATTCTTTATTACAAAATACCATAAGTTATAGTGTATTGATATACTCTTGTATTACACTTATTTTCTTTTACCACAATTCATAAATCAGATTGCAGAAAATATGACAAAAATAATACTGCCAAAGAAGTCTGAATTATATATTTTTATTAATGTACTTAAAACTATTGATGTTATAGGTAGCAATAATATTAGTAATGATAATATTCACAATAATAGCTAGCCTTAAGCAGTTAGCATTTGCCAGAAACACATATTATTTCATATATAAAGTATCCCACTTAAGCCGACTAGAACACTATTGAGGTATAAATTAAATTAGCCTTATTTTTCAGGTAAGAAAACTGACAATTAAGAGATTAACCAATTTATCCACGGTGACAGCAGCATTGCCAGGAAATATATCCGAGCAGTATGATTTCAAAGCCCAAGCTCTTAACAGTGTTATATCCTCCAATAGTTATAAATATAAGATATACATATAGTTGCTCCAGTGCAAGTTTGAATCAAATGCAATATCTTCCCAAATATTATTGGGAAATAAAATAATTTTAATAATAAAACATTGAAATTGTTCATTGTAATGATAGATGATAGATAGTCATAAATAAGCCATAGTCTAAAAATCAGAAGAAAATCCACAAGCACATTTATATAATGTTGACAACAATGTTTGCTGGCTGAATTTCAGAAATAAAATCTAAATCTGCAGTTCATGAAAATCCTCAACATATGAATATAAATCTATATCTCCCTTTCCCTTAATATCATCATGGACTTTGATGTTTAATAAAGACATGAATTTTCTCAATAAAGTGAACTAAAAATTAAGAAAGAGTAGTAAATTTATACTTTCCAGGGTTTATAAATTTATTTTTGCCATTACTGTATTAAAAATAATACACAAGCTGTGACATATTGTTTATATCATTAGGTAACTAATGGGGCCATAAAAATAAAAATGACTTTCATATATCACATCACCACAAAGAAGCCATAGACAGAAAATAATATTTTGTCAACCTCAGGAAACAAGAAAACTAATAGGAATTATTTAAAGCTTCATAAACTACCAGAGAATGAGTAAGAGCCAATAAGGGTAGGCATTTATATTTTCATTCCCTTTAATATACTTCCCAATGCATTGTATTGCAGGTTACCAGATGTGTAATTTCAGAAACATGATTGCTATGGTATAACTGAACTAGTCTTAAACCTTAGCAGATAAGTATTATCCCCAAATAGAAACATATTTCTAAAAAAATTATTACCGTTAGAATGATAAAATGTGTCAATCTAATTTTAAACATTTTGCAACTAATATAGCCATTCAAAGGTTTCTTTTTGCCTATATTGTCAAAGAATTAAAACAATACTCTGGTAATCTTCATGTCCTTGGATTTCTCAGTGAATTCTCAGATATGACACAAAGCACAAGCATCAAAAGAAAACATATAAATTGGACTTCATCAAATTAAAAACTCTTGTGCATTGAAGAACACTACCAAGAAAGTGAAAAGACAACCTAAATAATGGGAGAAAATATTTGCAAATCATATATCTGATAAGGGTTTAATATCAAGAATATGAAAAGAATTCTTAAAACTCAGTACAAAAAGACAAACAGCCCAATTTAAAAATAGGCAAAGAACTTACACATTTCTCCAAGGAAGATACACGAATAGTCAACGAACATATGAATAGATGTTCAAACATATAGGAAATGCAAATACCACAATGAGATAACATTTTACACCCATGAGGATGACTGTAATCAAAACATCCCAAAATAACAAGTGTTGGTGAGGATGTGGAGAAACTGGAATCTTCCTACATTGCTCGTAGAACTGTAAAAACGGTTCAGTCACTGTGGAAAAAAATTTTGCAGTTCCTCAAATGTTAAACATATAATTACCATAAGATTCAGCAATTCTACTCCCAGGTATATAGCCCAAAGAACTAAAAACAGGTACTCAAATATATGTACCTGTGCATTCATAACAGCCCTATTCACAATAGCCAAAAAGTGGAAATAACCAAAATGTCCACCAACTAATGAATGGATAAACAAAATGTGGTATATACATATAATGGCATATTATGCCATAAAAAGGAATGAAGTACTGATAAATGCTGCAACGTGTATGAACCTCAAAGACATTATGCTAAGTGAAAGAAGCCAGACATAAGAGGTCACATATTGTATGACTTCGTTTATATGAAATATCCAGAATAGGTAAATCCATAAAGACAAAAAAACAGATTAGTAGTTTCCAGGGGTAAAGAGGTGAGAGAAAGGAGTGACTGCTTAATGGGTATGGGATTTTCTTTAGGGGTCATAAAAATGTTTTGGAAGCTAGATAGAGGTGATGGTTGCAAAATATTGTGAATGTACTAAAGACCATGAACTGTACACTTTAAAAGTGTTAATTGAATGTTATGTGAATTTCACGTCATTAAAAAAATAATACTCTGAGATAAAGATTTGGTTGGAAGCATTATTCAAATAACAGAAAAATATTAAGTAAATTACAGCACAAAAGCCTCATGGAGTATTAAATATAGACATTAGAATAAAATTGGAAAGTATACATGAAATCATTTTCATAAAAGTTAAATATACAGAATTATATACAAAATACATGAGAGGTTATAGAGACATATAAATGATAATGTGAATTAAAACATCCCAGGGTTATATTTTTTGTTAAAGTTGTGCAAATATAGATTAAAATATATAAATAATCTACTGGAAATATACTTTTTACCCAATAAAATTCTTGACTATGGAAAATCCAGTAACAAAATACTTCAGATAATAGGAAGGCATCAAAACTTGATCTTTTTATTTAATAAACATAAAAAATAACGAAATACTATGACTCCAGCAGGTGGGGACTAAATTTTGTGGAATTCCCCTGTGCCGACATTGCACCTATGTATACACAGGACACAGCACAAAGCTGTAGTTTTTGGCTAAGGGAAACTGGATTTTCCCTTTCCATATTAAAATATCTTCTGCAAAAGAATCAGATATTTTCTTCCTGTTACTAGCAATATGATCTTGGATATTTTCCTTAATTTCTTTTTGTCTCCATATCCACATATAGTCCCTTTGAGGATTAAATGAGAAAATGAAAATAAAGCTACTTCTGCTTTATTAGAGTTTAAAACAATTCAGATGATCCCACCTCACAAAACGTTCATACACCTGTCCTCTAATACCAAAACCTGCCATTGCCTGAACAATTTCATTAACTCTAAAATGGAATCAGTTCATTTTTCCCAGTGTTTCTCAGTAGATAAATATTCGAATTATTTTGAAAGCCTTTAAAAACTACCAATGCCTAGGATTCACCCTACAAACTCAACTCAGATACTGAATTAACTGTTTTAAGGATAGTCTAGATATGCACATTTTTAAAAAGCTCCCCAAGTGTTCTAATATTTAGCTAGTGTTGACAAATTTATCTAGACCAGGTACAGGTCCAAACTTCTCTTTTAAGAGCCTCATTTTTTCATAGCCAATCAGGTAAAGTCTTTCCCTGGGTGCTATATAGGCAATCTCCATTTAGAGAAAGTAAATAACAAATTTAAAGTACAAAGGCCATGCTGATAAGAAAGGAGAATTACTGTAAAATTCCAATTTAAAATGGAATTTTAAAAGAAAGACCAAAAATTCTTTAATGAGTAGTAGGAAGACACAGCAGGATAGAAAGGGAAATAGAGAAAAGTAGGGGTTAGTAAACAAACAAACAAAAAAAAAAATGTGATGATATTAGGACAATTTATTATGCTCCTTTAACCTGCCTCAGTTCCTAAGGCCTCTATTACATATAACCTCATTTGATCTTTACAACAATCCAGTGAAGTATTATCAGCTCCTCTTTTTTCACATGTGAGGAAAATGAGGCACTGAGAGATTAAGTTAATCACCAAGGTCATATATTTAATCAGTGCCCTGATTAGGATTTCAGCCTAGGATTATTTGATTCCAAACCCATTCTATTAAACATTATTCCATACCACCACTCAGTGAAAATTATCTTATTGATGTAAGGCATACATAAAACTTTATTATATAACCTACAACTATTAAAAAACAATCAGCACTGATTATTATAGATAATTTTCTTTATATTTCCTATAATAAACATGCATTCATTTTGAAATTGGAAAAAGTTTTTAAAAGGAAGCATATCACAGACTTGTTTTGTAGTTCACATATTTGCTAATGAATATATATTTCATCTCCCCAAAATATTGAGAATGAATGGAAAAAAATTTCTTTAACACTATATATACCCTTCCCAATAGGCACATAGTTCTCTGTTTTCTTTTCTGTAGTAAAAATACATTGAAGTAAAAGAAACAGCAGTTACCTGTACACTGTCCTCCATTGGTTGGGTCTCCATAATAACCTGGCATACAGTCTTGACACTGCTTTCCTGTGGTGAGATTTTTACACTGTTCACATACATTATTATTGATGCAAGTGCTATGTCCATTACACTGGCAAGCTAAAGAAAATGGAAACAGTATTACAATTATCTACATAACAATACCAAGTATTATACCTATCAAGACAAATAATTTATTTTAAAAATCTAGATGGTATTAAAGTCCAAAGGTCTGTTCACCAGGTTTTTGTAATAAAAAAAGTATTCAAAATATTAATCCAAAACAATATACACAATAAATTGTTTGTGGAACACAGGGTTTGGCGATAAAGTAAAACATAAAATATACAGTTAGGAAAGAATACTTTTTAACACAGTCCTTAAATATTCATGTGAATGTTACATCTATTAAGTTTCATAAACTTAAGACTAAATAATATAGCTTTAATAAAGAATTCCAAAATAAACTTTAAATACTTTTATATATAATAACAAAATATAAATAAATATAGAAAACTGAGTGGCAATAGGTACTTACTTAAAAAATAAATTAATAGTAAAAGTAACAAAAATAGTACTTTAAAAATAAATTTCAAAAATGTCTTCTTTGTTCAAGAATAGTTTCAAGGCTTAACTGAAATTCTATATGAATTTGAACTAAACAGAATCAGATTTTCAGCATGAAGATTTTTTTGTCTTCACAATATAAAACTTTTAATGTTTTTTTATATTAATATTATAGCAGAATTCCAAAACCTCAGATTAAGAGATGAAGTTCATACATGAAAGGCTCATCCTTAGTACCTACTGACTTAGTTTGGTAACTACACAGGCCATCTGAACCAAAAGATCACACATTTAATACCATGTAAAAATGCCTCTAAGATGCAGAAAATTTGAACTTGTGAGGACTTTCTCAAAAGACTACTTTAGTCATTAAAGTAAATTAATGACTATTTAGTCATTAATTCATGTCAGATGAATTAATGTCAGATGGTAAGGAAATACATATGAGCAAAAACCAAAGACCTACATATTACTGAAAATCTGAAAGGCATAACTATTGTAACATAGTACAGTAATGACATGGGGTCATCATGGAAAAAGTTAATCTTCATCATCCTTTTTATGAAATTGAAATACAGTTTTAAAACTTTATATACATTATGAAACAATTAAGAATTAGAAGAAAATTTAATAAGAAGAAATGTCCATGATAAATTAAGTCAAACAAGTTTACAAAACACTCTAATTAGAATTATCACAATTTTGCTTTACAAATTTATAAATATGCCTGTGTAAAAGTAAATGCTCATTATCTTAGTGTAGTAAGAATTTCTCTGCATCACAAATTTTCTACAACAAATTGAGATTACATTTATAACAAGAAAAATGCTATTTAGAACTTCAGTTTTTTATATTGTGCTTAAATGGTTAAGTTAATTTTTCATAAAAAAATTATTGTGGCACAACTACATTAATTCACTCAGGTAGAAACAAAAGTATTGAGTACCCACTATGTGTAGAGCATTACCTAAATATTCAAAATAAAAAAATGGGTTACTGTAAGTACTTTAGGAAACTTCTGGTCACATGGAAGAAGTCATCAGGAAAAAAATGCTTTAACTTCTGGATAAG
>JAQZBX010070816.1:0-15351 GCA_029593785.1 Cabassous unicinctus
ACCAGAGAAATTGAACAGGACCAAGGCACTGAGCAGAAAGATGCTTGTTACTTTCATGGCTGAATTTCCGTGTCTGGAATTTGGTGGAAAACTGTACCGAGCTTATGACTTCTCTCCAGAACCCTGGGACTGGAAGGTTCATATATGTGGGATGGGAACGCAGGCTCTACCTGCTGCACTGCCAGTGACCTCCTTGGTTATTGATTGACTCTGTTATCAAAGCCTGGTCCCAGGTTGAACATTAATAAGAGCAGGTGGGCTTGAAATATCCAAGGCCAAGATTCTGTCAGGAAAACAGTTCTTGTTGTTAGTTCATTAACCTTATCCCTAACTTCCTCTGTGATTATAGGAAGGCCCTTACCATCTCAAGCCCAGTTTTCTCATCTATAAAGTGAAGGTGTAAATTAAATGATCTCCAGGATTTCTGCTACTCTGCAGGCCTGGATATATAAGCAGGTGTGGATGTTTAGAAAGACCCTCCATTCTTTCTTCCTTTTCTTGTTTTTCTTTCTCTTTTCCTGTCACCCATTCACAAAGCCTAAAGTAGCTGATAGAGGGACAGATTAAAAATGGGGAGGACTCATTCTCTGGAGCTAGAGTGTACGTTGGAGCCACTTCCTGGCCGTATGTTCCAGTAACTTTTGCTGTACCTTGGTTTAGTCATCTGAAAATAGAAAAAATAATAGAACCTAACTCAAAATATTAATATATAAAAAATACATACACAGTTTCTCCAGTGTGTTGTTGGGAGATAAATCTCCATTTTCTCTCATCTTTCTGCATGTCTGGAGAGCAGAGGACTGATGGCCTTTGGTATCTGAAGACAACCGTTTCCCGATGTTTGCATAATGGCCTTGGAAGATGGAGGTGGTGCCTGCCCTGGAACAAGGTCAGGTTTGTTCACTAACCGTTTAATAAAGATAAGATTTCTCTTCAGGGAAAATGGGTAGATTTATTATCCTTTTAAAACGATTTGAGATTTTTAAAAGCTTGGCATTCTTCTCCAGTAAGGAGCTGTACTTTTTCTGCAGGTGTCACTTGACCCTCCTCTAGTTGCCTTGTTGGAATTGGGGCTGGGGACCCAGCACAAATATTGGTTCTTTGGCTATTACTATTGAATAATTAAGTCCCTCACCTCTGACTTACGAATCTGTGTCTTCTGCCAGGATCCATTAATTTGTAGTAGGCTAACTTGTTAGCTTTCAAACAGGGTAAAACCTCAAAACTTCACAGGTCTTGAAATATGTCAGGCACTGTTCTCATCTCTGGGGATACACCAGTAAAATTCCCACCTTCCTGGAGCTTCCCTTTCATTCTAATTTGGGAAGATAGGCAATAAACAAATAATCAATTATAAAGTATACAAGATTGTGAGACATATTATGAAGACAAAGAATAGAGAGGATAAGGGTGCAAGGTGTTTGGAGGGATATTTATTTTAGGGTGGTCAGGGAAAGACTTGCTGATTAGACAACATTTGAAGAGGGACATGCAGGAAGTGTGAAATTGAGTCATGTAGATATCAAAGTGCATTCCAGGCAGAGAGAAAGTGCAAAAGGCTTCGAGGCAGAAGCGAACTTGAGAAAAATCCAGGATGTCGGTCTGGCTGGAGCCTGGTGATAGAAAGAAAAGTACAAGATGAGATCGAGGAGGCAGTGAGGGCATAGATCACAATTGCCTTTGTAGGTCATGATAAGGACTTTGGTTTGTTTTTTTGTTTTGTTTTTTTACCAAAGAGAAAGTCATTGGAGAGTTATAGCAGAAGACTGACATGCTTTTTCATTCATTCTAGAAAGGTCACTATAGTTGCTTAAGAGAATAAGCTAGAAGGCAAGTAAAGAAGCAGGAAAACCAGCTGCTACATTATTGTCCTAGTCCAGGCAAGAGATGATGGTGAGGATGGTGGAGGCAGAAGGCAGAGACTTTGTAGTTTAGGTAAATTAATGCCTGTAAAGTCTTTAGAACAGTTTCTGGCACATGGTAAACATACAGTAAAGATACTATATAGTAAATATATAACTATTATTGTTATTGATTTTACTCTTTCAGTATTTATACATGCTGTTCTCTCTGACCAGAATGTCCCTTTTTATCCTCTATATCATTGAAATTCCCCTAAGTCTTTAAGACTCAGTTCAAATGTGGTTTCCTTTTGGAAAACTCCCAAAACTCCCCTGGGCTTCCATAGCCCCCCTTTTTTGGAGGTATTGGAGCCAGGGATTGAACTCGGGACCTTGTATGTGGGAAGCCAGCGCTCAACCACTGAGCTACACCAGCTCCTTCCATAGCACTTTTTTTTTTTTCATAGCACTTTTGAACATGCTGGAATATGGCACATAATACGCTGTTGTAACTATTTGTACATATGGCTATTTCTCTTAACTGCCATTTGCTTTTCAGACTTCGTCATTCTTCTTCCTCCTTCACTACCACTACTGAAATTGTTCTTGTTTAGGTCAGCAATTTAGGTTCAAAATTTCCATGGACATTTTTTCAGTACACATGGCTTCTAATTCCTCACACTTGATCCCACTAATATCAGCTCTTCCCTTGGGTTTCATGACTGCATAGTCCCCTACGTTTCAAATACCTTCTTTATCCTTCTACCTTCTTCATCATTTTACTGTCTCCCCTCCTCTAGATGAATGCTGGAGTTCCTCAAGTCTTGGTCCTGGATCCTACTTGCACTTCACTTTTCACTGTCCTTAGGTAAGCTCATTTACTCACATTCTTTAAATCCCATCAATAAATGCATGACTTCTCAATATTTCATCTTTCCCAGATCTTCCTTCTGATCTTCAGACCCAGATATTCAACTGTCTTTTTGTAAATATTTATTTCAACGGCCTTCTTAATATATTCATTGGGATACCCTTTAGACACCTTAAATTTGATATGGTCACATACTTCCATATTGATCATCACCACACATATTTTCCTCTTTCAGTCTCTCCACTGTCTCCCTTCCTTCTAGTTTGTTGTCCAAGCCAAAACCTAAGCGTAATCTTTATGCCTCTCTTTACCCTCACTGTGCACCATTATCCACCCTGAATTTATTACTGAATCCTCTTCTTGTACCTATGTCTAAAATATCCTCAATTCTATGTACTTTTCATCACCTTCCCCTGTCATATTTAAGAAGCTCATCATTTCCCTTCTGGATTTCTGCAGTTTCCTTCAAACATTCTCCCAACATCTAATCCTCCCTCAAAACAGTTTACTATAGAACAATCAAGTGATCTTTAGAAAATGCAAAGGTGACCATGTAACTCCCCAGCTTCTTGTTCAAAATCCTTAGGAAAGTTTTATAACCTGCAAGATTTTGTTCCTTCTGACCTAACTCACTGTATCCCCTACTAACCTCCTTGCTCCTTGCTCACTGTCAAGCTACATTGGTTATCTCTCTGTTCCCCTTAATAATAATATAGCTTCCAGCAGTTAACCCTCAAGATTCAGACTGATATAATTTTCCCATAGAGCCACTGAGTCTTCCCTCGCTTGTTTCCACATCAACGTAGGGCCTTCCTGTTATATTATTTCATAATACCCTATATCATTCTTCATAGCACTTAAGACAATTTTAATTCTATTGTTAATCTGATGGTTATTATATAATATTCTACCACTTTTAGGGAGCAAATAAAGCATGTTTTGTTTACTGTAGCACCTATCAAACACAGGCTAAAGGTACATACTATATATATATATATTTATATATATATATATATATTTTAATACATGAACTAAGTAATAAATGGACATACTGACTTTCTTGAAGACCCAGGGTATGCCTAATTGTTTCTGTGTCTCCAGTGCCTGTCATAGAGTAGTCATTCGTTGGTTCACTCAAATTCTTATTCATTCAGTCATCATTACATTCCAAATATTGAGACTATTTATTCAAAGGGTATGGACTGAGTGCTAGGTAAATGGATATGATTTCTGTCCTCTTGAGTCTAAGCATTGATAGATATTGATTGAATGAGTAAATTTTTTTGTCTCTTCATCTCAAGCCACGACTTAAATGGTAGTTTTCTTGCCAGTAAGAAGGTTCCAATAGCCACTGTTGAGGGGCTTTAATATTTGTGAGAAGGATTTTTTCTTTGGTCTCCCAAGCAGTATTGGAGAAGGGAACTAGCTGGGATCTTCCCACAGGAACTCTAGGTAGTCTAGCAGCAGTAATAACATTCAGATACAGGCCTCTCTGATGTCAAAGCCGGTGCTCTTTTTAACAAACCAGTGAGTTTTAAACATTTTGATTGTCACTCAAAGTAAAAAATAAGTTTTGTGTTATGGACTAGTGTGTATGTGTGTCTGTATTTGTTTTTTTTTTTTGTTTGTTTGTGTGTGTGTCTGTATTTATACAAATAAAATTGCTAAGAGATGAAACTAAGCCTTATTATAGGTGATGACTCTTAATACTTTTTATTCCATCTTATCTCATAATTTACAAATTCTAACGTGCAGTGTGAAAACATTTCACTACAGTAAGCTGTAGACCCTAAACAATCTGTTTTTCTAATCTCTACAATATCTGGATATAATTCAATAGAAGCTTGTCCTAAAATTGTGGTGAGAAATGATCTTTGGAGATGCCAGTTGAAGAGGGATAATCAAAACCCATGGAGAAACAGACCTGGCTCCAATTCCAAATTGACCATTTTAGCTGTGATGTGACTCTAGGTAAGTTATTTTCCTAAACTACAAAAAGGCATGTAATAATGCTAACATAAATCTCATCGGTTTGTTGTGAGAATAAACCAAGAAAATGTAAATTAATGTTATGCAAAAATATTGTGCAAAAATATCACTATTTCCCCTGAAATAATATTGGCTAGTTAGTAATGATATCACCCTTTCTTCAGTGGGTTGGAATAATAAATAACATATTTAGACTTCATACGATCAGTGTCTTGGCAGAGTAAACAGTCTTTGCCCTAGTGCAGGAGTGGAGGGGCGTGGCATTGGTGAAAACAATCCCTCTACAGTGCTAAGATATTAGTCATATTTAATGAGTTTACATTGCCTAGCCTAGGGTAAATATCCTCCTCCTTTTACCTCTCTGGGTATATGTCTATGCATGCAGACTCATTGGGAATGCAAGCAAACATATTATTATCTACACCTCTCTGTTTTAAGGAATAATTATTTGCATGAATAAAGAATGATGACAAAATTTAAAGAATTGTTCTAATGGGTCCTGATGTACTTTCTGGAATGGGGATACCAGTCAGGCACCTGTTGATTTTCACATCTTGTTGCTAAGATTTTACCAATTAAAAAAATAACAGAAACTAGACCTATAAAGCCTCATATATTATTAACCTGACATCTGAGAATGTCTTTCATACTATTCATTATTCACGGAACTTCATACTTTTTCTTAAATTTCCTTCCACTGCTTATTCTCTATACAGTTCTGAATGTTCTGATTGTACCCATTCTTTAAACCTTAACTAAAATATCTGTGGTGCTTTATTCAATTAGTTAAGGTTATTCCTTCTTTTCATTGAATTTAAAAAAATATTACTAGAGAAGTTGTGGGTTTACAGCCCAATCATGCATAAAATACAGAATTCCCATACACCACTCCACCAACAATACTTTGCATTGGTGTGGATTGTTTGTTATAATCAATGATAGCACTTTTTGTAATTGTACTATTGTTTTTTACACTAGTTACCTTTATAACAATTGATGAAAGATTATTAAAATAGTACTGGTAACTATTGCCCATAGTTTGCATTAGGTGTTTTTTCCCACATACTGTCCTATTATTAACACCTTGTATTAGTGTCATACATTTGTTATAATTCATGGAAGAACATTCTTATACTTGTACTATTAACTATAGCACATTGTCTACAATAAGGTTAACTATGTTGTGCAGTCCTGTTTTATTTTTTAATTTTTATTCTAGTAACATATATGATATAAAGTTTCCCCTTTTAGCCACATTCACTGATATAACTCAGTGGTGTTAACCACCCTCATAATAAACATGCTACCACCACTACCATCCATTCCTAAAGCTTTATAACTAACCTTATTAAAAATTATCAACAAATTAAACATCAGTTCCCCATTCCCATTCTCTACCTTCAGTCTATCTTCTGGTAACCTATATTTTAGATAGAAGTGATGGTAGAACATTATCGTGAGTGTAATTAAAAGCACTGAATCATGTATACGATTGTGGTTGTAAAGGGAAGTTTAGGGTTGTGTATGTCACTAGAAATAAAGCTAGAGGATGAAACATGGGACTGTATAACATAGTGAACCTTGACAATGAAGGTGGTTAATTGTACAAATATAAGCATGTTCTTTGATGAATTAAAACTAATGTCCCTATTACCAGGTATTAATAATAGGGTGGTATATGGGAAAAAATACACCTAATGCAAACTATGGACTATAGTTCACAGTAATATCTAAATGTTCTTCTATGAACTGTGGTAAGGGTGCTACACCAGTGCTGGGTGCCAATAGTGGGGGAGGCGGGTATAAGGGATGTGGGGTTTCTTTTTGGAACAATGAAAATGTTCTAAAATAGGAAGAAAAAAACAGACAGAACCATATATATGACCCCATTTATATGAAATGTCCAGAATAGATATATCTATATATAGAGAAAATTGATTATTGATTGCCTAGAGTCTGGGGGTGGAGGTGGAGGAAATGGTGAGTTACTGCTAATGGGTATGGGATTTCTTTTGGGGGTGTTGAAAATGTTTGAGAATTGTTTGTGGTGATGGTTGTACAACTCTCTGAATATATTAAAACCATTGCATTATACACTTTAAATGGGTGAATTGTATGGTATTTAAATTATATCTCAATAAAGCTCTAATTAAAAAAAATAAAAAATCAATTGGCCATAGATGTGAGGGTCTATTTCTGAACTCTGAATTTGATTCCATTGGTCGATGTATCTCTCCTTGTGCCAGTACCATGCTCTTTTGACCACTGTAGCTTTGTAATATGCTTTAAAGTCAGGAAGTGTGGGTTCTCCAACTTTTTTCTTCTTTTTCAAGATATTTGGGGCTATTCAGGACCACTTACCCTTCCAAATAAAATTGATAAATGGCTTTTCCATTTCTTCAAAGAACACTGTAAGAATTTTCATCAGGATTCCGTTGACTTTGTTAATCATTTTGCATAGAATTGACATCTTAACAATATTTAGTCTTCCAATCCATGAACATGGAATATCCTTCCATTTATTTAGGTGTTCTTTGATTATTTTTAGCAATATTTTGTAATTTTCTGTGTACAAGTCTTTTACTTTCTTGGTTAAATTTATTCCTAGATATTTGATTCTTTTAGTTCCTATTGTAAGTGGAATTTTATTCTTGATTTCTTCCTCAGATTGCTCATTACTAGTGTACAGAAACTGATATTTTCATGTTGATCTTGTACCATGACACTTTGCTGAATTCTTTCATTAGCTCTAGTAGCTTTTTTGTAGATTTTTGGGGACTTTCTATATATAGGGCCATGTCATCTACAAACAGTGAACGTTTTACTTCTTCCTTTCCAATTTGTATACCTTTTATTTCTTTTCCTTGTCTAATTGCTCTGGTTAGAACTCCTAGTACAATGTACTACTGTGGTTAAGAACATATACAATTATGATTGCTATTTCTCTCTTGAAGGATTGCCTTTTTTGTTAATATATATAAATAGTATCCTTCTTTTTAATCTTGAAACAGCTTTTGACTTAAAAGTATATTTTGTTCATTATTAGAATAAGTACCCTGGCTCTTTTTTTTTTTTTTTTTTTTTTTTTTTTTTTTTTTTTTTTTTTGTTGCTATTTGTTTGGAATATCTTTTTCTATTCTTTCACTTCAAACTATCTGTGTCTTTGGGTCTAAGGTGAGCCTTTTGTAAACAACATATTTGGATCATGCTTTTTTATCCATTCTGCCAATCTGTGTTTTTTGACTGGGGAGTTTAATCCATTAACATTCAGTATTATTACTTTATAGGCAGTACTTAAACTTCAGCCATTTTGGCCTTTGGTTTTTATATGTAATATCTTTCTTTTTTGGTCTCTCTTTTCCTTTATTGCAACAACTTTTTCTGTATAGTTGATCTTCTGTAATGTATCTGACTGATCTCTTTCTCATTTCTGCTTCTGTATATTTTAAAAATACTTTCTGGTTACCCTGGGGTTTATATTACCCAACAAACATGTATAACCTACTAATTTGAGGAGACACCAACCTTGCTTCATTAGCTTACATGTTTTCTGCTCCCATATCCCGTTGTTTCCCATCTTTATTTTGTTTTTGTCCCACTTTACCACTTTATATTTTGACTGTCCATTTTCAAGAAATATGCTTTTTCTTGTTCAATTGTATTCTGACTCTTATAGGAATTAAAGAGCAGAGCTATATAGAGATGATACAATACTATTGGGTTTTGCATTTACCCCTTTAGTTATCCTTACTGATAATCTTCATTTCTTCACATTACTCAAGCCACTCTCTTCTGTATTTTCCTTTCAACCTGCAGAATGCCATTTAGTAGGGAATTCTTGTAGGGCTGGTCACTTATTGATGAACTCTCTCAGTTTCTGTTTATCTATGAATATTATAAACTCCCTCTCAGTTTTGAAAAACAATTTTGCTGTACAAGGAGTTTCTGGCTGACAGTTTTTCTCTTTCAGTACCTTAAATATAGCATATCACTGTCTTCTCACCACCATGATTTCTGATGAGAAATTGGCACTTAGTCTTATTGAGGATCCCTTGTATGTAATGAATTGCTTTTCTCTTGCTGCTTTCAGAATTCTCTCTTTATATTTGGCACTTGGCATTCTGATCAGAGTAGGTCTGTTAGGATTTATTCTGTTTGAAGTATGCTCTGCTTCTTGGACATGTATGTTTATGTCTTTCATAAGAGTTGGGAACTTTCTGGCTATTATTTCCTCAAATATTCTTTCTGCCCCTTTTTCCTTTTCTTCTCCTTCTGGGACACCCATTATGCATATGTTTCACACCTACTGTCATGCAAATCCCTGAGACACTGCTCAATTTTTCTATTCTTTTCTCTTTCTGTTATTCTGGCTGTAAAAGATTTCGATTGTCCTGTCTTTTAGTTCTCTGATTTTTCTGTTTGTTCAAATCTGCTGTTGTATGCCTCTAGTATAGTTTTTTTTTTTTTTTTTTTTTAAGATTTATTTATCTATTTCCACCCTCCTCCACACACACACAGTGTTTTGCACTTGCTGTCTGCTCTCTATGTGTTCTTCTGTGTTTGCTTGTCTTCTCTTTGGGCGGCACTGGGAACCGATCCTGGGACCTTCTGGAGTGGAGAGAGGCACTCAATCTCTTGTGCCACCTCAGCTCCCTGGTCTGCTGCATCTCTTATTGTCTCTCCTCTGTGTCTCTTTTTGTTGTGTCATCTTGCTGCGCCAGCTCTCTGCATGGGCCAGCACTCTGCGTGGGCCAGCACTCCTGCACAGGTCAGCATTCTGCATGGGCCAGCACTCTGTATGGGCCAGTTCTCTGCTCGGGCCCGCTCGCTCTGTGGGCCAGCTTGCCTTCACCAGCACGTCCTGGGAATCAAACCCTGGACCTCCTTTATGGTAGATGGGAGCCCAATCGCTTGAGCCACATCAGCTTCCCTCAAGTGTAGTTTTAATCTCTACTATATGCCTTTCATCCCCATAATTTCCATTATGTTTCTTTTTATACTTTCAAATTCTTCTTTATGCTCACACATTGTCTTCTTAATGTCCTTTAGCTCTTTATGCATGTTTCCCTTCATCTCCTTGAATCGATTTAGGAGACTTGTTTGAACTTTTTTCATTAGTTGTTCCAATTTCTGAGTCTCCTTTGATGTTTTAATTTGTTCCCTTGAGTGAGCCATATCTTCCTGTTTTTTAGCATGAGTTGCAATTTTTTTTTCTGATTTCTAAGCATCTTATTCTCTTGATGAGTTAACTCTGAAGGTCAGTTTCTCCCTCTTGTCTAAGATTTTATTGTTGATTGTCTTTGTTTTAAGGCTCTCCTTTGATTCTTGGTCAAACTGATTCTGGACCTTTAGAATACCTCGTGTTTAACTGTTCAGATTTTAGTTAGCTCTTCTTCATCTCATTCTTTCCCTGGATATGCAGTACAATTTTTACGATTGTACTTATTTGTGTAATTGTTTCATCTCCAGGAGAAAACTTTCCTTCCTCTGTTCCTTCTCCAGGAATCTTGATCTGTCCTGTTTGTTTTTATGCAGAACTTTCTTCCCAATCCTTATGATATGCTTAAATTCTCTCCTTTAGTCTGCCTCATTTTCCCTTTTTTCAGTTCTAGGACCCCCCTATTTACCCCTCCCCTTTTTTTTTTTCCTGTGGAGTTTTTCTGTTCAGTTTCTTCCCTGTTAGTGTAGCCCACTCAAGGGAGCTAAGTGGGGTCAATCTAGAAATGTAATAGAAAATGATTGAATAAGCACAGCACCTGTCAGCTGCGGTTCTACCATAGTCTCTCTGTTTTTCCCACTGGGGGCCCTTTTCCATGCAGCACTCCTGAGCAAGGTATTCTACCTTGGGTCTCTGCAGTCTTGTGTCCCTGTGTCAGGAACTGTGGCACTTTATTTCCATCACTTTTAATTGCTGCAAGGTAGATGTTATTATTCCCATTTTACAAGTAAAGAAACTGAGGATCAAATATTTTAGTTATCTTGTTCATGGTAACAGAGACCAAGTACTGACTTTCATTTATATCTGACTTCAAACTCCTTTTTTCCCCTAGTGCACATCTTATTGTTACTAAATGTCTGTTTTTCTTTGAAGCTTATTTGCACTTAATGGCATAGTGAGAACACTGATGTAAAGTACAGGAGACCAAGATTCCTAATTTAATAATACCACTGTCAACCTATTGGTTGTTTTGCAAGGTTTCTCCACCCTGTCAGCTTCAGTTTCCTAATTCGAAAAAACAAATATAGTTGAGTGCCTAAGGAACTTCTTATGACACACTATTGCTTCCCTTTCCTCATTTACATCTACTCTACCAAGTTTTTTTTTTAATTAACGTTTTGTTTTAAATCAACATTTTATTTTGAACATTTTCAAACACATAGAAAAGTTGAAAACATGTTACAATTTAAATCATTACATTTCTCATATATTCAACAACATTTAGCTATATTATACACACACAAACAGACACGATTTTGGTTGAACCATTTCAAAGTAAATTGAAATTACAGGAAGGTATCATGACAGTCATCTCTTGAAAGTTTTAGTAGTAATGTTTTAAGAATAGACTCTAATATCCAGTTAACATTCAAAGTTACCAAACTGTCTCCAAGATTTCTTTTATATTTTTTTGGAATCAGTATACAATCATGGTAATTTATTTAACTATGTTTATTCTTTAAACAATTGAGAACAATATCTTCATTTTCTTTCTTAAAATTGACTTTTATTTATATTTATATCTTTAATTTCACAAAATTACAAACAGATAAAAGTTTCAAGAAGATCAGAAAGAACAACTTTTTGCTCTTTATCTAGATTCATCAATTCTGCATGTATATATATATATAACTTATTTGATTTCTCTTTTCTATCAATACAGATGTAGATATAGATGTAGATAAATAATTTGGAGGGGGAATCATTTGAGTCTAAGTTGGAGATTTGACAATAGTGTCAATATTAAAATCAGGAAATTTAATAATAAAACAATACTATGTTGTTTCAAATATATTTAATGTTTCTAATTGTCCCAATGATGTCCCTCATAACATTTACATCCAATCCATGTTCAGTCCAGGACCACAAATTGAGTTAAGTAGTCTTGTTCCTTTAGAATCCTTCAGTCTGGAACAGTTTCTGAGACTTTCTTTGTCTGTCTTGACCTTAACATTTGTAAAGAGTCCAAGCCAGGTTTTGTTTTTTTAAATGCCCCTATATTTTGTCTATTTTCTCATAGATTAATATTATGCATGTTTGGCAAGAATAAAACAAAGTGATGATGCCCTTCTCAGTGTATCATATCAGGAGACTCATTATGTTAACTTGCGTTAATATTGGTGATACTAACTGGATCATTTGGTTAATGTTGTATCTATCTGTTTTCTCCACTGGATAGTATTTTTCTCTTTGTAATTAATAAATAATATTTGGGGAGATACTTTGAAATTATGTAAGAATCTTATTTATCATCAACTTTCACTCAATTTTTACAGAATGTATTGATGATTTTCTAATTCTGTTATTTCTTTTATATTTATTATTTGACATTTTGTTTATTTATTTTTAATATAGTTTTTTTGTTTTTGTTAAAAGATACTTAGATTACATAGATGTTACATAAAAAATATAGGAGATTCCCATATACCCCACTCCCTACCCCTCCCACATTTTCCCACATTAACAACATCTTTCCTTAGTGTGGTACCTTTTTTACAATTGATGAACACATTTTGGATCATTGCCACTAAATGTGGATTATAGTTTACATTGTAGTTACACTCTCTCCTGCACAATTTTGTAAGTTATGGCAAGATATATAATGACCTGTATCTGTCATTGGAATGTCATTCAGGACAATTCCCAAGTCCTGAAAATGCCCGCATAGTACACTTATTTCACATTTTAGGGCAAAGAAGAGCTTTCCCTTTATATATTGAATGACTGACTGCCTGACTGATGGATTGATTTAAATGAGTATAGACTCATGAATTCTTGTTTTATTCAATGAGTTTTAATATGTTATTATCATTATTTAGTGTTCATATTGTCCCAAATTTGGCCAGTGGGAGCCCCCTCAAGCTGGCTGCTCTGTCCTTTTGATATTCCCCCATCATTCTTTGAGATCTGCTTTATTTTTTGGCATAGCTGATGTTCTAGGCTTATCCTGTACTTTCCCTGCCCCAGTCCTGGACCATTGAAATTTTCACGGAGCCCTGGTATATTTTAGTGGAAAATAATACTTAGAAACTGAAGTCTGTGTAAGATTTGTTCATTGCTACTGGTTTGTCATTGTCTCATGGATGGTTCAGACAATACAGTCAAGAAATTTACACTTATATATAGATATGTATCTGTATAGAAATACACACACACACATATTTATAGACACATCTTCATCCTTATTTCTTTATGTTAACAACATGAGTCCATAATGAGGCATATATTTACTATTTCCAGTTCTCTTCATTTCTTGCTCTATTTCCAAGTTTCTATTTGGTGATATTTACCTTCATCCTGAAGAACTTCTTTTGTTATTTTTTTTCAGAGGTACTGGGGATTGGATCAGGGACCTCATACATGCAAAGGAGGTGCTCAATCACTGAGCTGCACCTGCTCCTCCTTTGTTATATTTTTTATGTAGGTGAGCTGACAATAAATGATCTCAGTTTCCATTTTCCTAAAAAATCTTTGTTTTGATTTTTTAAAAAAGATTTATTTATTCTCCCCCCCCACACACACAACTTGTTTGCACTCACTGTCTGCTCTCTGTGTCTGTTCATTGTGTGCTCTATGTCTTCTTTTTAGGAGGATGGGAACCAAACCCAGGGCTTCCCATGTGGTGGGGAGGCACCCAATTGCTTGACCCACATCTGCTCCCTGCTTGTTGTGTCTTTTGTTGTATCTCCTCATTGTGTCTTCTCATTGTGTCTCCTCATTGCATTATCTCATTGCATCATCTTGTTGCATCAGCTTGCCATGCCATCCCATCAGTCAGCTTGCTGTCTTGCCCCTCTTCTTTAGGAGGCACTGGGAACCGAACCTGGGACCTCCCATGTGGTAGGTGGGCTCCTAACTGTTCCAGCCACATCCTCTTCATTTGATTTTTTAATATATGTATATTAGAGAGAAGTTGTGAACTTACAAAACATGATGCATAGTGCAGAATTCCCATACAAAAACACCCCTCCACCAACACCATACATTGCTCTGGAACATTTGTTATAGGTTATGAAAGAACCTATTATATAATAGTCATCAGACTATTATCATTAACTATGGTCTATAGCATACATTTGATATCTTTTTTCTATACCACTCATACAATTAACACTATGTATTAGTATTATACATTTGTTGTAGTTTATGAGAGGACACTCTCATATATGTACTGTTAACCACAGTCCGTCCTCCATCACATGGTTCATTCACTGTGTTATACAGTCTCATGCCTTATACAATATATTAAAAGTGTACATTCAGTGGCTCTCACGTTCATCACAGAGTTGTGCAGTCATTGCCTCAGTAAATTTTTGAACGTTTTCCTTGGTCCAAAAGAAAAAATCTCGTACCTCTCTATTATTGACCCTTAGCGTTGATGTAGTACCTGCTTTGACATTGATGCGAGAATATTACAATAGTGCTGTTAACTATAGTCCATAAATTACATTGTTTTTTTCCATGCATCACCATATTCTTACCACCTTGTAATAGGGGTGTACATTTGTCCTAGTTCCAAGAACATTCTTATATTTGTATTATTAACCACAATCCTCATCCATCTCTGGGTTCGCTATGTTATTTGGTCCCTAGTTTATTCTCTAGCTTTCTTTCAATTGATATTTACATCCCTAGACTACCCCTTTCAGCCACAATCCCATTAATGAACCAACTGTATTAGTCATACTCACTATAATGTGTGACTATCAACTCTATCCAATTTTTTTCAGTCAAGCTAATTAAAAAATTCAACATACATTAAGCATCAGTACCCCATCTCAGCCCTCATCCATCTCCTAGTAACCTATACTCTAGGTTTTAACTCGATGTGTTTATTCTTTATATTTAGTTCATATTAGTGGACCATACAATATTTGTGTGTCTGGATTATTTCACTCAGCATTATGACTTCAAGATTCATCCATGTTATCATATGTATCCCAATTTTGTTTCTTCTTACAGCAGCATAGTATTCCATCATATGTTTTTACCACATTTTATTTATCCATTCATCTGTTGATGGACACTTGGGTTGTTTCCATCTTTTGGCAAATGTGAATAATGCCATTACAAACATCAGTGTGGAAATGTCTGTCCATGTCACAGTTTTCAGTTCTTCTGGATATATTCCTAGTAGAGAGATGGCCAGATCATATGGCAGTTCTATATTTAGCTTCCTGAGGAACTGCCAAACTTTCTTCCACAGTGGCTGCACCTATTTACATTCCCACCAACAGTGAAGCAGTGTTCCTATTTCCCACATATTCTCCAGCACTTATTGTTTTCTGTTGTTGTTTTTTTTTTATAATGGCTATTCTATATGGTATGAGATGATATCTCATTGTAATTTTTGATTCACATTTCACATATCAATAGTTAGTGATATTGAATATTTTTTTCATATTTTTTTCATGTGCCTTTTCGCCATTTGT
>JAQZBX010070817.1:0-15356 GCA_029593785.1 Cabassous unicinctus
CACAATGGAGCTCTGGGCAGGTGTGGGAGACAAATACACCAAGGTATATTTCAAATTCTATCTGTGGATATGTTTTACCCAGAGAGAGTTAGAAATGAGGAGAGGAGAGAGGATGTGAATATAAGGAATGGGGGATGGGAAGAGCAGGAAGTGGCCAGAGGGGAAGTGCAAGAAACCACAGACTGTGCTCCAGAAGACATGGGGGGATCGTTTTGAGAAGTGAGGAGTTTGGGGCTGAAGAGGTCTTTTGGACAATGTGTAATAATGGCTAAAGCCATTTGTTCTGAGATGTCAGGACCCAAAGCAGTCCATATAAATCATTTACCAACTCTTTACTGCTCATCAAAGACCAAGTTAGAGGTCACTGGTGACCTAGAGAGCAACTTCTGGGAAGTAAGCAGAAGAGTCAGGCTGGGATTGTTTGAGAAGTCAAATGGGAGGTGAGAGAGGGCAGAAGTGAGTTATGAGCTCCTCTTTAAATAAATGTGGTGATGAAAGGAAGAAGAGGGAGCGAGACTCTGTTCAAATCCAAAACAGAAGGAAAGAAGAATTAACATTTATTGAGTAAGCCAATTACAAAGACGTCAGGTACATAAATCTCAACCTGTCTGTGATACAAATATTACTATATCCATGATAGAGGACAGAGAACACCAAAGTCCAAAGAGGTTCAGCAAATTTGATAAATGTCACCCATATAGAAAACGGTGAATTCAGGAATGTCTGACCCCAAAGCCCATACTCTTCCCACTGCATTTATTCATTTGTTCAACAAATATTTATTGAAAACTTGCTATGTGCCAAACACTGAGTTAAGCTCTGGAGTTACAACAGAGAACAATTCAGACATGGCCTTTGCCCTCATGAAGCTCACAGTTTCGCAGCAAGTCAGAATTAATACATGGTTACACAAATAATTATTTCTTTGCAGTTGGGAAAAGAGAAATGAGTAACTGTGACTGCTTGACAGGAAAGCTCATCTAGCCTGAGGTGTCAGGAAAGACTTGCCTGAGAAAGGAAGAATAGGAATGGGTCAGGGGGAACAGTATTGGTGGGCAGCAATATTGGTGGGGAGGCCCAGGGCCATACTGCCAGGGGTGAGCCAGGCAGCCTCCACAGCTCCTTCCAGGTCTAACATTCCACCATTCTCACAGAAACAGTGCTGGCCACGGGAGTGATGCCCTTCCACACAGTGTCTCTCCTGCAAGGTTGGGGTCTCCTCCTCACCCTTCCATGCTGCCAGACAAGCTTACCACCTACCCTGAGTGATTGCAAGCACACTTGTAACTCTGGGTTTCTGTCATGGACCTGCTCCAAGAACTTGCTTCTACAGAGAAAAAGATGTGTTTTGTGGCGTGGACAGTCTTGGCTCAGAAAGGTACTATCTTAGTCAGCCAAAGGGGTGCTGATGCAAAATACCAGAAATCTGTTGGCTTTTATAAAGGGTATTTATTTGGGGTAAAAGCCTACAGTTGCCAGGCCATAAAGCATAAGTTACTTCCCTCACCAAAGTCTATTGCCACGTGTTGGACCGAAATGGCTGCCGATGTTTGTGATGGTTCAGGCTTCCTGGGTTCCTCTCTCCCCAGGGCTTACTTCTCTCTGGGCTCAGCTCCTCTGCTATCTCCACAAGGCCAGCTGTAGACTATCAGGTGAGCAGCTTGTTTCTCTTCCCAGGTTTTTTCTCTTTCCTCATGACCAACCTCCTCTGTGTGCTTACTTCCCAGGGCTCTGGCTCAAAAACTCCAACCTCCCTGGTGTGGTTTCTCTGTGAGTCCCCGTCCACCAAGGGGGCGGGGATGCAACATCCTACTGATGTGGCCCAATCAAAGCTTTAGTCATTATTTAACCAAATAAAAGTGAATCCTCTGAATCCAATACTCTCTAATACGGACAGAGGAAAAGACCAGTTTATAAACATAAACCATTATTTCTTTTCAGAATTCATCAGTAATATCAAACTGCTACAGGTGCTCTCCATTAAACCCATTTGGCTTCCCACTTCCCCAAGGGCACTTGATTTAAGCATCATGAATGAAATTTAGATTTTGCTTGTTGATGTGGAATTAAAGTTTAATTTCTGATAATGAGTCTTAGCACAACTCTCCAGAGGAACACAAAGGCTTCAAAAAAATAATAGCAGGACGAGCATCTGCTCTAGAGACAAGTCATTACTGCACACATTTTTATTAAACTAGCAAAGTTTGGAAAAGGGGTCCCAAACCCTAAATTTGTATTATAACTAGGTTTTACTGCATTATCTCCAAACAGCCCAACAATAATGGGTAAAGTAAGGCACGAGAGAGTTAAATCAGGGGCCCAAGGAACTGGAAGGGACCTCAAGATAGTACTGCCCTTAGAGCCTATAAGCCAGATGCCTTGCCTCAGTGGGCTCTGTGCTTTGGATCACTTTTGTCTAAATTTGCTAAGTTCCCTGGTGCCTAGGACTGGTGGGGTGGGCAGCATCATCCAAGTAGGGTGCTGCAAGCTGGGATCATGTGGTTTTGTGTTCCTTTCTCTCCTCTTCATTGCCCTTCCCAATCCACAAATCATCCCCCACACTGCACCTCGGGTTGCTCAGATACCTAAGGAGTTCCAGGATCATTCCTGTGGAGCATCTCACAGTTCCAGAAGGATGATCACTCTCACCGGCTGGCATAGTGTTTCTTTCACTGGACCACTAAGATTGGGCCTCCAGAGTTCTCATTTTGGGTGACTCTCACAGTCAGCTGCTGATGCTTGGGCTCAAGCCACATGAGTGGGCTCATGCATCTGCTCTTGATTGCCTGTGCTCTGTGGTGTTCCCTCTGCTCTACAGCACCCAAGAGTGACAGGCTGGTGGCAGGCATCCTTCTCCCTGTGTGCCCCCTGCTTCTGGAACCTGGGATGGTCACCCCACACCCTCTGCAGGCTCCATGTCATTTGTCAGGCAGTTCTCTGGGGTGGCTTTCCTTCCCAAACCTTTGCTGCATTATCCAAGGGATCCTCTGATAGATGCCCTCTCTGGCCTCAAATCAACATAGTGACATTGTGCTCTGCAGGTTGGTCTTCTGCCATGCCAGTTGAGGTAGGGACATTCCCTGGGTGAAAGAGACTGTTCTTCTAACTCAGTGTCTCACCTAGCCTGCTTGCTGGCATCAGTGTATGGAAGGCAGGGTTTGGTCTACTTTGAAAGAGATCATATTGTAGGAAGGCAGCCATTATGGCCTGCAGAATTCAAGAGAAGACAAGGTTGGAAGCTGTGTTATTCTACATTTATGCTATAAAAATTCCAAACAGTAAATTTAACATGACCAGAAAAAGAATTATAATTCACATTTACCTGTAGGTAAGACATATTTGTGGTCATCAGCAACAAAGCACAATACGCTTTGTGAGAGTTATTGGAATCCAGTATTCATGGGTAGCTCGATGCGTGATGCAGCATCAGGAGTGACGATGTGCCCAGTATTAAATACATGGTATCAGAGTACTGCAGAGGCAAGAGGCTCTATATTGAGTCAATGTAAACAGAGCCATGGCAGCCATGATAGCAGAAACGAAATTATCTAGAAATGGCATATTTGACAATAAAGAACACGAAGAGATGGTTCCTGGGCCTGAACAAGAAGTGATGGGGCTTGGGCACCATGAAGAATCTTTATAGTCACTGATTGGACAATAAACAAATTCATCAATACTTCTTCTCTGTCCACTGTTCTAAATCTTCATAGAAAAATCACTCGATCTCACTTAGGCCTATGAATTCTCTAATATGTTGTTGTTGTTGTTTTTTAGGTATCAGGACCGGGCATTGAACCTGAGACCTTGTATGAGGGAGGCTGGCACTAAACCTCTGAACAACATCGGCTCCCCTGAGTTGGCCCCTGTGTCCGTTTGCTCATTGTTTGCTTGTTGTTTGCTCGTTTGTTTTTGCTCATTGTTTTTGCTCATTGTCTGCTCAGGATTTTTGGTTGGTTAGTTTGTTTTTTCTCATTATCTGTTGTTGTTTTTTTCCTTTAGGAAGCACTGGGAGCCAAACCCAGGACCTCCCATGTGTGAGGCAGGTGCTCAACTGCTTGAGCCACATCCGCTCCCTGTAATGTATTTTTTACTTAATTTCTTTATAATGACAGAGACCCCACAAAAATTATTTGCCTGGGGCCCCAAGGGGTGGCTTTTCTTCAGAGATCATCAAATGTACCCCCTGCCTCTGAGTGGGTTTCCCACTTTTTAGGGCCTGCACTGTTAGTTAGAACACAGGAGGCTCTGCCACAAACCAGCTGTTTGATGATCAGCAATTAGTTTAACCTCAATAAGAAGCAGCCTGGGTTACTCCATGTATTGGAAATACTAGGGCAAAACCTAAACTTTAGAAGAAGAAATGCTGGCTTGGTCCCATTGGTGGTATTTGCTTTAGCTAAACACCTCAAATTGAGGTGACACTTACATGTTGAAAATAAAACATTTGAGTAGGTTCAGACTATAACACAGTATTTTGAATATTGGCTTCCTTTTCTTTCAGGCATGACTTTCCTGGAGACCAAAGTACTAGTGACTAGTTTACTAACTAGGTCATTCAGGGGAGTCAAGTTAGCACAAAAGAAACATGTCATCCAAACTCTCATGATAATATAGGGGGTTCCCATATACACCCCCCCCCACACACACACACACACTTTTCTCCATTAACAACATCTTTCATTAGTGTGGTACATTTGTTACAATTGATGGGCACATATTGAAGCATTGCTATTAACTAACCATGGACTATAGTTTACATTATAGTTTACACTTTGCTCTGCACGATTTTATAGATTTTGACAAAATGTATAATGGCCTATATCTGTCATTGCATTGCCATGCAGGGCAATTCTAATGTCCTGAAAATGCCCAATTTATACCTCTTCTTCCCTCTCCCTCCCCTCAGAACCTCTGGTGGCCACTGCCTTTATATCAATGATACATGTTCTTCCATTGCTAGAATAATAAGTCTACTTTAGTTCAAAGTTGCATTCCCCCCTTATGTTTGTTCATTCCTCAATCTTGAGGATTTGGGGATGGTGATGCCCACTCTGTTTCTGACTGAGAGGGGGCTTAGATCCCATGGGGCGGGTGGATGGAACTGTCTTGCTTGTAGTTGTAGATACTCTGTGATTTTTGGGATGGGTATGTCCATTATCATCCTTTTGTTAGTTGTCCTAGGTGAGTCCAATGAACTGGAGCAATGAATCTCTGCTGAGATTCAGAGCTCAACTGGCATAAGAACAGACTGAAGATTTAAATCTCTAGTACATATATTTAAGGGGTATAGTGCTAATTATAGGTTCAAATAAAAGGGGCAGAAGAGCCATGTATAAGGAAATTATAAATGAGTCTACTCTGTTACATTGGGGAGCATATATTACAAAGTAAGTCTGGGCTACAATTTTAAGAAGGGTGGACAACATAGAGATCACTGAGAAGGTGGCAAAGAAATAAAGACTTGGAATTTTAGAGGAAAATTAACCATGCCAATATCTGGTGGAAGAGGTGGCAGCCAGTATGAAGATGGGGACAGGGATGTCTGTGGATGTTCTCTGTCTGTCAAAGCTCCCCACACCCTCAAGCACACACACAGGCATATTCCTACACAAAAACAAGATGAGAAGAACATATAGCAAAATAAGAAAAGTTGTTGATATTCAATAGCAGGATTATAGAGGGGTGTCTTCATTTTCTTCTTCATGCTTTTCAGATTTTTCCTGTTTTCTTTTTTCAACAATGACTATTTACTCTTGCAATCTTGCAACAAAAATCTATTTAAAATTTTATCTTAAAAATAAAAATAAATAAATGGTCCAGACAACATTTCCAGGAGATGTAAAAGCAATGCTGGGAAAGAAGAATGTGCTGTGACCATCAGAATGTTAATTACTGGCAAGTGGACAGTCCTTTTCCTCTGAAAGTCCATGAAGGCGATTTTCAACCACCAACTCATACTGAGTTGGCATGAGGGTGCCCTGAAATCCCTTCCTGACAGAGGTCCATGTAGTCTGGCTGCACGATAGGGGAAGCAACCTGAATCTTGCAAGCCAGGGAGCTGAAAGCACTAACCCACATGTAGACAATTCAAAAGACGAAAAGGACTTGCAGAGGATAGCTTCGCAGTTTCTTCCTCTGGTCCCCAAGCTGCCCTCCTTGGGCTCTTTCCAGAGCTGCTTGTCATTAAGGACTGAAAGCAATAGCTAGAGGGTTCTGAGTGTGCCCTGTCCCTCCACCACCCTGCCATTGCATCTTCACCCAGGAAAGGCAGTGAGTTAGAACAAAAGGCTCATTTCATGCACTCAGCAGACCTTTCTTTGCAGCTCGGTTTCCTGCTCTTCTGATTTTTGCCAGTATTTTTGGTACAATCTGTGTCATTCCACATAACGGATTGCCCTGAGTCTATTCTCTCAACATTATTTCAAGTACAGCTTGTCCCCAGTTCTCATTCAAGCTGGCAAGCTCGCTGATGCCTTGCAGTCAATGGTTAGTATCGCCCATCAGTTTGTGTTCATTCGACATTTATCTCACAGTTATATGCATACTCTACCAGGCACTGGAGCCTCTTTGCATCATGACTTCTTTAATAATCTGTTAAACTGCAAGCAAGAGAGTCCCATCCATCTTCCCCATGGGATATAAGCCTCCTCTCAATTAGAGGTGGAGTGGACATCACCATCCCAGAATCCTCAGGATTGGGGAATGAACTATGGACTAGAGTGGACTTACTAGTGTTCTGCTATAGAGGTATTGTGATTCTAGTAATGGAAGAAATTACATTGATGTATAGACAGTGGCCACTGGAGGCTCTTGGGGCAGGGAGAGGGAAAAACAGTTGTAATACGGGGGTTTCTTCAGGACTTGGGAATCGTCCTGAATGGCATTGCAACAACAGACATAGGCCATTTTATAGCTTCCCATAACCTGCAGAATTGTGTGTAGACTACAGAACTGTGTGTAGACTACATGCTCAGTGGCAATGCCCCAGGATGCATTTATCAATTGTAATCAATGTGCCACACTAATGAAGGATGTTGTTAATGTGGGAGTGTGTGGGAGGTGTAGGGAGTGGGGCATATGGGAATCCCTATATTTTTCATGTAACATATATGTAATCTAAGTATCTTTTAAAAAATAAAAAAAAAATATTAAAAATAAATAAACACTGGTTGATTTATCCTTGGGGAAAAAAAAAATCTGTTAAAACCCTAGTCCCATTCCCCAGAAAGCACACAAGTGCACACACGTACACACTCAAACTTACTCATAATTTCAGGGGTCTCACACACACCCTCAGGTCCATGCATACATAATTAAGAACCCCTGCACTGGAGATAGAGTTCAACAGGTATTTTTCCCCCTTGAGGAAAACTGTCTGATGAGTGTGTGTGTGTGTGTGTGTGTGCGCGGTGTGTGTGTGCGGTGTGGGTGGAGTGTGGGGAGGCAGCTGAGTTGTATTTACTGATGTTTCCAGATCGGCAGAATCATTCTCTGCATCTCTCCCATGAAGTAATAGCACATATTACTATGACCCTGGTTTGCCGATTTGGATATTTGGGGCTCCATCAGCCTTTTGAATGTATTGCCTCTCTTTCTAGTCCTCTCTGTAAGCTACTTTTTCTGTGGTTTAGACACAGTTTTGCTTCATTCTTTCTTCTGTTTAATGATCTTTCACTGGCTCCATATTTGTGACTGACTGGTGTCTCTCCTCTTTCTGGTTTGCAGGGCACTCCTAATCTGGGTGCCTCCTATTTACCCAAATTTAGGGCTCGTCGGATCCTCCAGGTCACCTACAGGCGGAAGCCTCCCTGCCACCAGGTCATTATGCTCATTTTCTCTTTCAAGCTTTGACTCTTGCTCTGTTCTCAAATCAAAAGTTCCTCCCACCCTCCACCCTCTGCAAGCCCCACCCAGTCCCTGCACCCACGTCAAGTCCCACCTTGTCCATTTAGCTTCTGCAAACTATACTTGTAATTTACCCCTGCTCCCAATTCCTTTGGCCCTGAGAGGCTCTGCTATACAATTAATATATCTTTTAGTATATTTTAAATAAACTTTTCAGTGATTTCCACATAAGCCAAAGTTCATTTCCAACTTGGCACCAGGGGAGTGGCCCCTCAGCAAGCCATTTCTAAATGTCTTCCTTGATAAAGACATGTTCTTGGAAAAAAGAATAGGTAAATAATCATTGTTGGATTGGGCAAAATAGAATGTCTGTTTAAACTTTTTGCAATGTAAGATTGGCTAAAGGCCGTTAATCAACTCCCAAGGCTAACAATCAACTGGGCAGATTATCTATGAAAGGCTTTTAAGCTCATTAAAATAAATCAGAAAATTGTTAAGTATTTTATCAATGATATAAGTTATTCCCAGAAGGAGCAGCTATTCATGGCGGACTACAAAGTTCTAGCCCAGCTCAGATTTAGGACAATTTATTTTCCCATGTGAATATACTTAAAAAACAAAACAAAACAGTTTTATTGAGATATATTCACATATCATACAATCCATTCAAAGTGTACAAACAATGGTTTACTCACATTGTGTAATCACAGAGTTGTGCATTCATCACTGTAATCAATTTTGGAACATTTTCATTTTTCCGAAAAGAAAAATCCCATGCCCTTTAGCAGTCACCTCTCAATCCCTCCATCCTTCCCCAGCCCTATATAACTGCTTATCTAATTCTGTCTCTATAAATTTTTTATATTTACATTTCATATGAATGGAATCATACAGTATGTGTACTTTGTACCTGGTTTCTTTCACTTAGCATGATTTTTAAAAAATATATTGTGATTTTTTTAATTAGAAAAATTATAGGTTTACAGAAAAGTCATGTAAAAAAATATCATGTTCCCATATCCCATATCCACTAACTTTTTTTTTAGAGGTACAGGATATTGAACCTGAGATCTGGTATGTGTGAAGCAGGCACTCAACCACCTAGCTACACCCACTCCGCCCCAAATATACCCCTTTTGTTGACACTTTGCATTGGTGTGATAGTGATTCCTTTGTTACACGATATCTTCTAGTAACATACTTGACCCCAACTTCCCCTTTCAACCACATTCACAGACATAATTCAGCACTGTTAACTACACTCACAATAATTTGCTACCATCACCACCATTCATTTCCAAACATTTAAAATCAACCTAAGTAGAAATTCTGCACAAATTAAGCATTGGCTCCCAATTCTCTATCCCCCTTCTATCCCCTGGTAACCTATATTCTAGATTCTAACTCTATGAGTTTGCTTATTATTTAATTAGTTCATATCAGTGAGATCATACAATATTTTTCCTCTTATGTCTGGCTTTTTTCATTCGACATAATATCCTCAAGATTCATCCATATTGTCACATGCATCAGGACTTCATTCCTTCCTACAGCTGAATAATATTTTATCATATGTATATACCACACTTTGTTTATCCATTCATCGGTTGATGGACACTTGGGTTGCTTCCAGCTTTGGGCAATTGTGAATAATACTGCTGTGAGCATTGCTGTGCAGATGTTTGCATCCATGCTTTCAGTTCTTCTGGATATATGCCTAATAGCGGGATTGCCAGATCATATGGCAATTCTATACTTAGCTTACCAAGGAACTGCCAAACTGTCTTCCACAGCAATTGTACCACCGACAGTGGATGACTGTCCCTATTTCTCCACATCCTCTCCATCACTTGTAGTTTTCTGTTTGTTTGTTTTTTAAATAGTGGCCATTCTAGTAGGTTTGAAGTGATATCTCATTGTGGTTTTGATTTGTATATCCCTAAAAACTAGTGATGTTTACCATCTTTTCGTGTGCTTTTTAGCCATTTGGAAAAATGTCTAGTCAAGTCTTTTGCTCATTTTTTAAGTTGGGTCGTTTGTCTTTTTGTTGTTGAGTTGTAGGATTTCTTTATATATTCTGTATATTAAACCATTATCAGATATGTGGTTTCCAAATATTTTCTCGCATTGAGTAGGTTGCCTTTTCACTTTCTTGACAAAGTCCTTTGAAGCACAAAAGTTTTTAATTTTTAGGTCATCTCATTTATCCATGTTTTCTTTCATTGCTGTGCTTTGGATGTTAAGTCTGAGAAACGATTGCCTACCACAAGATCTTGAAGATGCTTCCCTACATTTTCTTCCAGGAGTCTCACGGTTCTGGTTCTTATCTTGAAGTCTTTAATCCATTTTGAGCTGAACCCACATTTCTTGTGTGTTCATTCCATTAATAGAAGTTATGGACAGAGTTTAGCTGTGGCTACATAATGGTGGTAAAAAATAGCTGTTGAATGAAAATTAAGTGCCCAGTATAGAAACCATGTAAGCCATTGCTCCAGTCTTGATGGATGAAACCCAATGTGTTTATAGAGGCAATCAGAGCTGGCCCACAGGGATGTGTTTGCTCCATCAGATTCCCCTCAGGCTGATAACAGTCTACTCTGTTGTGGCTGCAGAGATGTTGCTTGGCTTGCAAAACTCCTACTTTCTGATCTCTTGTCCAACCAGGTACTAATGTAACAAACACACACAATTCCTAGTTTAAACAAAACAAAGCAAAACCAGAAGATTCTTTCATTATGGATACCACATAAACTTGGAACCAGCTAGAGTGAGGAAAGGAAAGGATAAGAGGTAAATATGGGACTTGAGTCTCTGTTTTTGCTTCTAGAACAAAACAAATGGTTTCACTGGGGACTTCTTTCTGCCTGGATCAGAGCTGTTACTACATGAACATGCCAGGTGCAAGACATGTGACCATGAAATACATCATTGACAGGAAAGCAGGGAGATGGGAGGAGGGGAGAACGAGCTCACTGTTCTACGACCTATGAGGAAACCAAAAATTCCAAGTTTTTCTTCTTATAACAAGGAGGACACTTGCCCACCATTCCAAGGAGATTTAAGCCACTGAGTTTTCACTAAAGTTCCCCTGCACCTGCGTAAGGAGAGCTGGAACAGGCCCCTGGGGGCACTCAGTTTGTAAAATGGATTCACTAGGAAAATTTCTTTCCAATAAAGAACACTTAAATACAAAGAGAGCTTTCTCCATTGGCTTACATGAGCTTTCGGTTCCTTGTAAATAAACTAGAAGCAGAGTAGGCATCATTATCCCAAAATCCTCAAGATTGGGGAATGAACAATGGACCAAAGTAGACTTATTATTAGTCTACTATAGACTTAATATTATTTTAGCAATGGAAGAACTCTTATCATTGATATAAAACAGTGGCCACCAGAGGTTCTGAGGGATGGGAGAGGGAAGAATAGGAGTAATATGGGGGCATTTTCGGGACATTGGATTTGTCCTGCATGACACTGCAGCGATGGATGGAGGCCATTGTATATTTTAAAACCGACAAAATTGTGCAGGACAGGGTGTAAACCTTAATGTAAACTATGATCTATAGTTAGTAGCAAGCCTTCAATATGTGTTCATAAATGTAACAAATGTACCACACTAATGAGGGATGTTGTTGATGTGGGAAAGTGTGGGAGGGGTAGGGAGTGGGGGATAAGGGAATCCCTTATATTTTTTTATGTAACATTTATGTAATCTAAAGCTTCTTTAAAAATAAAAAATTTTTTAATTTAATTTAAAAAAATAGCCCCTGCATCTCCATTTCTTTGGGAGGACTCGATTCCTTTGGCTTAGTCCTCTTTGACAACATGCAATGCCCATATTGGCCATTATGGGCTTTTGCCTGGTGGAAGTGTGGCTGATTCAGACACAGCAAACTACTAGCTGGAGCAAACTGAACAGTGATTTGAGATAACAAATTCTTCTGAAAACTCTTACAAAGTTTTGGGAAATTTTGTGATTGGAGCACATTTGGCTCATTATAGTCAAATTGATGGTTTTTCTTGATCACCAGTTGCAGTTGTATAAATAATAAACAGGTTATTTGCTTCTATTGATTTCAACATTAGTTGATAAAATTAATGAGTGCAGCCTCGGGTTCTTCTGAAAAGGGGCAATAAACTTTATGCCAACCACTGTTGGATGCTGATCCCCACTCCCATTCCCAACCCTTTTTCCTTTGTCCACCTCCTCACAAAAATTGAGAAATATTTTCTTTACCTCCTCTGTATCATTAGTGGTCAAGTAAGACAGTTCAGGCCAATGAAACATAAGCACAAATCTGTTGAGGGTTTTTTTTTTTTTAAGATTTATTTTTATTTATTTCTCCCCACCCCTCTTGTTGTTTGCACTTGCTGTGTCTGTTCATCTTCCTTGTTTCTTTTTTAGGAGGCACCAGGAGCCAAACCCAGGACCTCTGATGTGGGAAGGAGGTGCCTAATTGCTTGACCCAACTCTGCTACCTGCTTTGTTGTGTTTCTCATTGTTTTTCCTCCCTGCATCTTTTGTTGCATTGTCTTGTCACATCAGCTCGCCATGCCTGCCTGTCGTGCCGCCCACTGTCTTCTTTAGGAGGCACTGGAATCTGAACCAGCAACCTCTCATGTTGTAGGCAGGAGCCCAGTCACCTGAGCCACATGCGCTTACCCTTTTGCTTTCTTTTTATTAGCAGACTCAGGGCCTTCAACTTTGCCTCTTCTTCCTGCCTCAAATGTAATGTCTGGAGACAGAGCAGCCATTTTGCAGCCATGAGGCAATAAATGTAGGGACAAAAGGCCAATAAGCTGTAATGGCAGAGTGGAATGATAGAAAAAAAAATGTGGGCTTTTGATTGACATGTAGAGCTTCTAAAGCAGTATGAATAATTGGATCTCTAGCTATTAAGCACTGTTAGTAGAGTTTTCATCTGAAAACATTCCTAAATTACACAATTCAGAATATGCCCAGATAAGATTAATGACTCTAGGCCTTGGATGAATAAATGTTAATGCCATGCTTTGCTTTGCTATAAGATTTTATTTTATTTTCTAATACGTTCCACCTATAACATATGATGTGGGTCTGAGTGATAGCTCTGCCTCCATTTTCAATACAATAAGAATATTGTTGTGTACTGCGTCCACCTCAGGAGCCCGCGAGGGAGGTAGGTGGAAGAAAAACAGGCAGAGAGGGAAGTTTGCTCATACCAGCACAGCTGCAGTATGCTCCAGACAAAACAGGCAAGCAAGCATGGCCGTTCTTTATTTGCAGAGTTATTTATACACTACTGTTATCACTCAAAAGTTATACAGAAGGAACACAGAATGCAGCTCTCTGGAATCATTTCTGCTGAGCTTAGGGGATGTGTGTACTGGGCCAAGGACCTTATGAATTGGATACAAGGCATGCTGAATCGGGGAACGCAAGAAACTGAGCCAAGGTCAATAGCTAATCTAGCAGTTGGGCTGCTGCCCAGGTTTTAACCTTCACACGGCCGCTGCCTGAGTTTTAACCCTCACACACTCCACCCCTGAAGGCAGCGGCCTTAGCAGCTGTGGGGGTACATTGTAACTAAGCACTACAGCAGTGATATATGCAGAAACAATGTAGAAGTGTGCACCCTAAGCCTATTAGAGTTCTTTTCTTTTGTTCTATACCCTTTGGGGCAATGGTCCGCAGTTCATGTTCAGCAGGGAGCCGGCCCCCTCTATGATACAGGGCATAGCCAAACCACGGAGGACGGGGATCCATGTCCTGGTGGAGAAGTTTCTCAACATGCCGCTGAACTGCTTCCCATTCGTTCGGTCGGCTGTTTCTAACCACGTCTAATTGTCCTGTGTTGCTGGGGTGATACTCCAGGCCAAACCATCGGCTGAACTGGCCAGTAGTTCAGTGCACACCCAGCAGCGGGACACACTGTACACTTGAGCATAGGTGTGGGCCCAAGCCAGCAAGCTGTTAGCAGAACTCCTAGGGGTTGTAAGACAAATGTGTAAGTGTAACTAGGAGAGGCAGTTCATGCCCATCTAACAGGACACATCCCAGCTGGTCGTCCTTAGACAGCAAAGTGCCACTTTGCAGTGTGCGCCCAGGGCGAGCATACCATACCCTCGGGCCTTCCGGCATAGCTGGTGAGACATATTCTTCAACCTGTAACAGGATGGGGGAACTCATTATGGGCCATAATACCAGAATGAATGTACCTTTCACTATGGTGGCTGCAGTGGCAGGCGCGGTTACCGTTAACCTCAGTGGCCATACATCAGTAATCCAAGGGGTCACAGTTAATTGACGCTGTGCCCCATCTCCCCAGGGTGCCACCAGAGCTACCCATCGAACATGGGGAGCCTTTAAAGTCCAGGGCCACGACACCGAGACTGTTTCTCCTCCGTGAATTACGGAGGGCGCTGGCAGCAGTACTCGCCTTCCCCGCACTTGCGAATTTAACAGTGGATATTCATAGTGACCTGTAAATGAATGGGGGCAGCTGCACGCTGCAACAGGGCTTCTGCTGGTGCTACTCCTCCTTGTCAGGGTCGTTCATTCAAATGTTGCATAACTAACTAAAGGCGATCACACCACTCCCGCAAGGTAGGAGTTCTTTGGGCTGTTGCCCACAGGCCCGTTTTAAGAAGGCCATTATAACGTTCAATCATGCCGGCTGCTAAAGGATTGTCGGGCACATGATATACCCATTGTACGCCTTGTCAGAGGGCTCATTGCTGCACTATTTGCTCATTGAAATGGGACCCTCTGTCACTTTCTATAGTTAATGGCCGGCCATACACAGCACACAGCTGTTGTAATGCTTGCACAGTCACGGTTTGGGTTGTTTGGGGGGCAGGATACACATAAAGAAGACCTGTGGCCATGTCAACGGCCGTAAGAGCGTATCGGCACTGCCGGCTTAAGGGCTTAAGAAAATCTACCTGCCATCTTGTAAGCGTGATACGTCCTCACTCAATTTGACCAATATCCTGGGCAGTGGCTTCCAATGTAACAGGGAACATTGGGGGCACGCATGGAATGCTGTCCAAGCAGCCTCTGCATCCACAGCTAAACCGCAAAGGTATACAGCCTTCATTATTGTGGGGACTCCAGCATGCCGGAGTTTCTAGTGCAGCCACACGGCTGCATCCTGAGCACTATTTACCTGCAAGGTAATCTTAGTTAACTGATCTGTTTTATCATTGCCTGGATGCAAAAGGGGGCAGTGAGCTGCTACATGGTACACTGTTACTTCTTTAGATAACGTTCATGCCTATAGGTCTTCCCAAATGGAATGTTCTTATAGGGGCCAATGGACTACTGGCTAATCCACGTGCTTCTATTTCGGCAGCCACAGCGTAAGACTTTTAAATGTCACTCAACCGTTGGTACTAAGGGGCTGGCTTCACAGCCCACTATGAGCCACAAGGCTCTCAATTCAGCCTATTGGCTACTTTGACTAAACTCTAATTCATACTAAATAATATCGGTTAGAGGGCACACCGCTAAAGCAGTTTATTGAGCC
>JAQZBX010070818.1:0-15348 GCA_029593785.1 Cabassous unicinctus
GATAAGCTAAGAACTGAATTCCTCGACACGAAGAAACCAGAAACTAATGGGCAAGAAAATTCTGAGTTTCAAGTAAACAAGTTCCCAGAGAATAGTGCTCCATGTGAGAGTTTAACTAAACATGGAACCAGTCAGTAATTTCTCTGGAAGTCAGGATTGGAGATGCAGTTATCCAGGAAGGATTTGAGGAAAGTTCTTTTTTCTGAAATTTTGGACCCCTATGAACTACATGCAAAACCACTGAGGTTTTTTTTTTTGTGTGTGTGTGTGTGTGTGTAATCTGTATGAACAGAACCACTGCCAGCCTGGACAAAAAAAGGGACAGAAAGGGACAGATTGAAGGAAAAATCACTTCAGAGGCAGAACCACTGAAGCTAAGCCTGGATCGAAGATACCTCCTCGGGCCAAGAGATTGGGCCCACCCATGTGTGTGGAAAGAGTGTGTCTACCCTGGTGCTTGGAGAGAGTGGACTTCTGCCCTCTTATTCAGGAAGAGTGCCACCACCCCAGCACTCAGAGAGGGTGGGGCCTGTGCCATAGCATTTGTGGAGAGCTTGGCCACTGTTGTAATGCTTGGAGAGGGTGGAGGCTTCACCCCAGTCTTTGAGAAGAGCATAGCCACTGGGCAAGCACTTAGAAAGGATGGGGCTGCTGTTTCATCAGGCCTGGAGGACAAAACATCGTTCTGTAGATGACTCTCAGACCTTGAAATCTAATGGAGTATGCCCTGCAGGGTTTCAGAATTGTTTAGGACCCATGACCCTTGTTTTCCTTCCAATTTTTCCCTGTGGGAATGGGAATGTTTTCCTATGCCTGTTCCTCCATGGTGTATCAGAAGCAGATAATTTGTTCTCTAGGTTTCATAGGTCTACAGACAGAGAAGAATTGTGTCCCAGGACAGACCACACTTATAACCAATTTTTAAAAAACATGTTTTTATTACAGAAGTTATAAAACAATCATGCACATGTGTAGAATTCCCATACAACAACCCTTAACCACCACACCACACCATTGTGGAACATTTGTTACAGATTGTGAGATAATATCATCAGACTATTACCACTAACTATGGTCCGTAGCATACATTTGGCATATTTTTTCCATATGCCCCTATTATTAACACAGTACATCTTTGACACTGATGTAAGAATATTATAGTTTTGCTATTAATTGTAGTCCATAGGTTACATTAATTGTATTTTTCCCATGCTTCTCCACATTCCCAGCACCCTGCAATAGTAATGTACATTCGTTCTAGTTCACAGAAAGACATTCTTGCATTTGTACTATACCACAATTCTCATCCACCTCTGGGTTCACTGTGTTACTCAGTCCCTAGATTATTCTCTAGCTTTCTTTCAATTGACGTTTATATCCCTAGACTACCCTTTTCAGCCACAATCCCATTTATAAACCAGTTGGTACTCACTATAATGTGGTACCACCAACTCTATCCATTTCCACATATTTACAGTCAAGTTAGTTAAAATTTCTACATACAGTAAGCATCAGTAGTCCTTCTCAGCCCTCCTCTTATCTCCTAATAACCTATACTCTAGGTTTTAACTCCATGTGCTTATTCTTTGTATTGCATTCATGTTAGTGAGAACATGCAATATTTGTCCTTTTGTGTCTGGCTTATTTCACTTACTATAATGTCTTCAAGATTCATCCATGTTATCAAATGTGTCCCAATTTCATTTCTTCTTACTGTAGCATACTACTCCATCATATGTATATACCACATTTTATTTATCCATTCATTGGTTGATGGACACTTGGGTTGTTTTCATTTTTTGGCAATTGTGAATAATGCAGTGTGATAGTTTGAGATTATTTGTGAATCCCAAAAGGAGAAAGATTATGTTTGTAAACTAATCTATTCCTCTGGGTGTGATACCCTTTGACTGTATTAAATTCAAAGGTTTTAAGTTTACTTGATAAAATCAATTTAGGACTTTTGATTCAACCACGTCATTAGGATATAACTCAGGTTGAGTCACTGCCCCCTTGGTGGGCTGATATAAATGGACACTCACTCAAGAAGAGAGAAAGAGCTCTGTCATGTTTGATCCTGTCGCCCCGGGGAGAGATGAGTCGTTCACCTGATAGTTTGCAGGTGAAGAGAACAGAACAGCTGAACAGCTGGGAAGGCCCGGAAAGAAATGAGCCCTATACCAGGGACTGGTATAGGAAGCCTGAGAGACCAGGCAGAGATCGCCCGCCATCCTGCTTCAACACGTGGCAGCTGACTTTGGTCCTCTTACGGTACCTTGAGTTTGACTTTCCATGGCCTTGTAACTGTGAGCTTTTACCCCAAATAAATACCCTTTATAAAAGCCAGCAAATTTCTGGTACGTGGCATCAGCACCCCTTTGGCTGACTAATACATGCCGCTATGAACATTGATGTGTAGTCATAACCAATTTCGATGAGACTTTGTACTAAGCATTGTTTCTGAAATGACTTAAGTCTTTTGGGATATTGTGATGGGATCGATGTATTTTGCATATAGAAAGAACATGTCTTTTGGGAGTTCAGTGGGTGGAGTGCACATGTACCCAAAAAAAAACATGTTCTTAATTTTAATCCATTCCTGGGGGTGTGAATCCATTGTAAGTAGGACCTTTTCATGAGGCTACTTCAGTTAGGGTGTGGCCCACCTCAATCAGGATGTCTTAATCCTATTACTGGAGTCCTTCATAAGCAGAATGAATTCAGACATGAGAGAGAGAAAGTCACGAGAAGAAAGAAGCTGAAATGGAACCCGGAAGAGAAGAAAGAGACCAGGAGATGCTGCCATGTGCCTTGCCTTGGAACAGAAGAATCAAGAATCCCCAGCGTCCAGCCTCAGGATGCCACAGCCTTTGGAGACTGTCAATATCTTATCCAAATATTTCTGTTGACATATCCTTTAAGAAGAGGACTTTAAAAAATAAATGTAAAGATTAAAAAAAAAATTCTATTGCCCATCTTTCACAACTACTGACATATTTTTTGTCATATTCGATTTCTTTTTTTGTAATGATGAAAATAAAGCATTACAAATAAAGTTAAGGTCCTCTTGTCCTCCCATCCCAGCCCTGCTCACCTCCCGGGAAGTTTTAGTCTTAATCTTGGTTCCTGTAGTTTTTGATGCTGTAAGGGTAAGTCAGATGCTTAATATTTTGGTATATCCTGCCACCTAGCGATTTCTTTTTGCAATGACACTAAATGATACTAGATCTCCACAGGGAAAGGGTTTTTTTTTTGGGGGGGGGGGCAAATTTGGGGTGGGAATGTGTTTGGTCACATTGATTTTTCACAAAGAAAAAAGATTGTCCCAAATCCCAAATGTCTTCCTTATGTCCTACTAAGACATTTGTGTAGGTGAAAAACCTGTTTGTTGTTATCAGAGCCTACAACCTAATTCTATCTTACATAGAAACATAAGGTACTTTTTGCATTTGAATATACACAGAATTTTCCAGGGATGAAATTGTTGTGTACACTGAGAGAAGATTGTGCTTAGTTCTGTTCAGAACTCTTGCCAAAAAAGATTCATCATTGCAGAAAATTACTTCAGTGGTAGCCTTGCCAGTTGTATGGCATATGGACCATGAGTATAGCACACCTTTTCCAGTCTGCGTTTGTTAGGTATCATATGCACAGTGATTCTATGGGTGTGGGTGTATAGGGATGTATATTATTTAGTCAAATTTTAAAATGTCAAATAAAAAATGGTAAGAATATTCAGTTCAAAATAGTCTTAATTCTCTTAATCTAAAATTATTCATTGCAAGCATCTGAATACCTCATTAGATCTTCTACTATAATCTTTTAAGTATTGAAATGCAAATTATTCTATTATACATGATTTCCATTTTCTTTTTCTTCTTTATATTCCTGTAAGGGCATCATATTGCACACAATTTATATTATCTATGAATTGAGTTGCAGGAAAATAAAGTGGGCCCTACACAGTATTTATTACTTTTAAAGGAGACATTGAGTTAGATGAGATTGAGAACATTTTTAATGGAATAGTAATAGCTAATATTTACTGAGCACTTGCTATGTGCCTGTCGTGTTCAAAGAGTTTTACATGTGTTAAACATTCATTCTCAAAATAACTGTGACTTGGACTCTTTTTCTTCCCATTTTGCAGATAAAGAAACTGAGGCACGGGGGCCACTCAGCAATTCTATAGTGGAGTAAATGGCAGAACCTGTATTTGAATCCAGCCTGTCTGCGTCTGGAGGCCACTAACTGATTGTGCTGCCTCTCCATAGCGACCAGTCAAAAGCACCGTGCTCTCCCCATGAGCCCAGTAAGGCATTTTATGTGCTTTACAGGATTCTTTCATTTAAGCCTCACAACATCCCTTTGAGGTAGGCATTGTCCCTGGGTTGCTAGCTGCACAGAGGCCCAGCTCTCTCCACTATCGGCTGTCTCAGAATGGGAATGTGATGACAACATCTACTTCACAGGATTGAATGAGAAAATGCGAAAGAGCATTGCAAGTGCTATAAATAGTGCTAGTTCTGTCTCCTGGGAGGCTTAGATTATCAGTCAGTGTTTTCTAACTACAAGAGCGAAAAAGGGGAAATCATGACGGTTCTCCGAGGTCTCCCTGCTCTGACTCCTTTTCACTGTCATACTCCTCAATTATGATCATATCATAGCCTGGCATATGCTAATTACCCCTTTCGGCACTGTATGGAGTAGATTTTCCCTATTTATTTCTTGGGTGTATATCTTTCTCTCTACCTGGATTATAAATAAGGGCAGCAACTTTGTCATCCTCTTCCTTGTGGGGTCCAGCCTACTCCTAGGCATACAACATGCACTTCACAGTTTTCATTGGTGGCTCGAGACATCAAAATATTATTTTCTTCCCAAATGAGATCATCTGTAAAAGAGGTTATCAAACGTCTCTCCCTTAATTGATCACAGCAGCCTACTTAGGAAATCAGTTTTGATATAAACACATCTGCTCATTGAAGGGTTTTGTTGGATAGCAGAACTGGAAGAGCTATGCTCTCCAGAGAGGCTCTGGGAGTGAAAGGAAGCTCAGAATACTGTAAGCCACCAATGATAAAATGTCTTAATATTTAAAACAAAGTAAAACAAAAACATCGCAATGTAACAACTGGGGAAAACACTGTCTATTTTCTTTAACAAACCCTTATATAAGGCCTGCTATGTGCTTTACAGATGTTAAATCAATTAATCATGAATGTGCTATGAGGCAGTGTGCTAGGTTTTCTCCTATGTGCCCTCTGACCCATTCCAAGGTCCTTGCCCAACTCAGCTCTGTAGTACAAGGGTCTGACCCTGCAGGCTGCATTTCCCAGGCTCTTATGACTTCCAGATAGATTCAGCCAATAGGGGGCATTGGTGGGAGATTGGAGGGCAGGCACAAAGAAGCAGCCAGGGTATTTCTCCTCTCACTTTCTGCCTCTGAAGCTCCAGTTCTTCCTAGACAGGCCTATTCTAGTTCCCACGGTGACCACAGTCCCTTGAGTCCAGCAACCCTGGTTCTTTCCCTTGTTTCTCTGACCTGGGGGTGGCAGAAGCTTCCTGCTGCTGCTATTCTCTCAGTGGCTTTACCATCCCTCATTTGGCCTCTCAGATCTTCAATTACCCATATAACCAATTTCCTATATTAAAATGTCCCCCTTTTTAAATGCATAGAGTGTGTTCTGTTTGGAAGCTGACTGACGATTGTCATCTTCTCTATTTTACATAAAAGGAAACCAAGGGAAAGAAAAGTTAAGTAAACTTCCCCAAAGCCACACAGCCAGTAAGTGGCAGGGTGAGAATTCAACAGGCAGTAGATACCATGGTCTTCATTACTCTAGTAGGTGAACCACTGTCTCCACTCTTCCTCCAGGAGACCCTAACTTCATATAAATAACAGTTCTTGAACTTTTTGGTTTTAGAATTCATTTACATTCTAAAAAAATTATTGAGGCCTCCAAAGTGCTTTTGTTTTTGTGGGATGGAAAAAAAATATTGAAATTAGACAGAGGAAAACTAGACCACAAACAGAGGAGCACTATTTGAAAGAACATGAACTTTTTTTTTTTTTTTAATCGTCTTTATTTTTTCTTTTTGGTGTTCAGTTCTATGAGTCCCCCCTGTGGTTGCCGTCTGTGTGCATTTGCTAGGTGATCTTCTGTGCCTGTTTCTTGCCTTCTCTTCTCAGGCTTCACCAGAATTCGATCCTAGGGACCTCTGATGTGGGAGAGAGGCACCCTGTCACTTGCACCACCTCAGTTCCTGGTTTCTGGCACGTCTCGCCTTGGCTCTTCCCTGTGTCTCTCTTTTGTTGCATCATCATCTTGCTGTGTGGCTCGCTGCACGTCTGCGTGGGCCTGGCTCCGGGGCTTGCCTTTTTTTTACCAGAAGGTTCCGGGGATCGAACCTGGGTCCTCCCATTTGGTGGCCGGATGCCCAACCACTTGAGCCACATCCGCTTCCCCAGAAAATGAACTTCTTATCAGAAACAAAGGTCAGAAACAGTGGAATGACATCTTAGAGGTGCTGACAGAAAAAATTGTCAAAACGGAATTCTATATTTCATGAATATGTCCTTCAAAATATAAATAAAATTAAAATATTTTGAGCCAAAAGAACACTAATAGAATTTGTTGCCAGGAAACCTGCACCATAAGAAATGCTGAAGGAAAATGATACCAGAGGGAAACTCAGAACTTTAGGAAGAAACAAAAAGCTTAACAAATAGTAAATATCTGGGTAAATAGAGATTATTCTTCCCCTTAATTTCTTTAAAATACATATGATTGTTTAAAGCATAATAATAACATAGTTTTGTTAGGTTTATAATCAGTAGTGTGCTAAAGCTGGCATGTGCTGACTCATGAAATCAATTGTTAAATTTTCAGGAAATTTGCAAACCTGTTGAAGTCACATTAATAACTTGAAATCGGCCATGATGGGAATATTTTCAAACACAAAAAGTCAGATCTTCTCCTTCTCCTCCTCCTCCTCCTCCTTCTCCTTCTTTTTGAGGGCCAATTGTTAGACATTAATCAGCATGCCACTGTTTTTTACGCTCTCTGTAGCTGTAATACATAACCACTTTAGCAAAAAGATCTATGTGACTGCAAGCTCTCTACATTATGCTTGAACAGATACAATATTAATGCCAAGAACACAATGAAAAGCTAAGGATGTATATTTCAACATCTATAAAAACTACTGAAAAGAATGCAAAGAAGAAGAGCTAAAAAGAAAATAGATAAATTACAGTGAAATTCTAAAAAAAAATCAATCCACAAGGGGAAAGGAGAGGGGGAAAAGAAAACCATGAAAAGGAGGTAAAACAAGACACAAATAACAAAATGGCACATTCACCAAGAGAGACCATCTACTGGGCCATTAAACAAGTCTGAAAAAATTTAATATTTACAAGTATTGGTGGACTTCTGGAGAAGATGATGGAGTAGGGAGCTACAGAATTCAATCTTTCTACCAAAACAATGGTTAAACAGGCAAGAACTGTCCGAAACAACTATTTTGAAACTTCCGAGGCCTGAAGAACACCGTACAACATCCAGTGACGAGCAGGAGAAAGAGGCTGATAAATTGCAGTAAAGAACTGTAGGTTGCTTTCTCTGCAGCATGGCCACCAGCACCCATCCCCCACTCTCCCTGGTGACAGGAGGGGAGATAAAATTCCTCTTCCCCAAGAACAGGAGTGTGCACAGCTGGTCACTGATCACAGCTTTTGATTAGTGAATTTGGATCCCTGGGTCCTTGCTCTGAGGGCAGCTATTTTTTCAACCTTCTCGGACGAAGGTGGAGGAGATGGAGATTTAAAGTCACAGGGATTCCCCGGGGCAGCATTTGCTGGGCAGGCCAGGAAAGCTTGCCTTTGGGTAGGCATTGGGGAGGTTTTTGGTGCCCTTCCTGACCACCTCCACGGGACACTTTGGAGCTGATCTGCACCTCCTTTGTGGGTCCCTAGCCCTATTTTGGCTGAGAAAGACTGAATTGGGAAAGTCTTCCCTGGAGTGACCCGACTTCCAAAATTTGCCCTCCAGGCAAAAGCAGCATGAGACAAGGAAAGGGGTGTAAAAAACTATAGGAGCAGACAGTCTGGGACAAAGGCCTGCCGGCTTCAGATACCCTGGAGAGGGAGGTTTGTCCCCTAGGAAAGAAAAAGGACAACCAAACTCCTGTAGACAGAGAACTCCAATGCAACTAACAAGCAAAAGCCCAGGACAAGACAGAAGTGCAGAAAGACATGCAAAACCCTGCACAGTGCATTCACCTTGGGCAGACCTTCCTGACAGAACGGCTGATGCTCAAGAAAGTCTGTCTCATCACCACCGGGTTACAAGACAAAGAACAGACATCCCAGGGAGTAAATCACAGAGTTAACATTTCAAAATGGTAAAATGTACAGTGTGAAAAAAGGGTACAAGACAAACAAACAAACAGGAAATGATGGCACATCCAAAGGAAGAGGATAAAAATACAGAAAACACCAACAAAGAAGATGAGAATGAGGACATACCAAGCAAAGCCTTTAAAAAAATGTGAAAAAAGCTTAAGGAGATGAAGGAAAGTACAGATAAAGAACTACAGAATGTCAGGAAAACAATGTGTGAACAACATGAGGTCTAAGTTAAGAGACAGAAATTTTTAAAAGAAACCAAGCATAACTACTGGAGTTGAAGGTCACAACGCATGAAATGAAACACTCCCAGGGTGGTTTTTAGAGCAAGTTGGAGCTGGCAGAAGAATCAATGACCTTGAAGAAAAAATGCTTGAAATAAGTCAGGCTAAGGAGCAGAAAAAAAAAAGAAATATTAAAAGCAAAAATAGCCTAAGACAGCTATGAGAAACCATCAAGCACACCAATATATGCATTATGGGAGTCCCAGAAGGAAAAGAAAAAGAGAAAGGGGAAGAAAGACTAGTCAAAGAAATAATGACAGAACATTTCCCAAACTTAGCAAAATACATGAATATGCACATTGAAGAAGCTCAGAGAACACCTAACAGATAAACATGAAGAAAAATACACCATGTCATATATTGATAATGCTATCAAATGCCAAGGACAAGGAGAGAATTCCAAAAGCTGCAAGGTAAGATCAATGTGTTACATACAAGGGAGTCCCAATAAGATTGAGTGCTGGTTTCTCATCAGAAACAATGGAGGCAGGAAGGCAGTGAGTTGAAATTCATAAAGTGCTTGAGGAAAACAACTGCCAGGCAAGAATTTTTTATTTAGCTAGACTCCCATTCAAAAATGAGAGAGAGATTAAGACATACTCAGGTAAACAAAAGCTGAGGGAGTACATCACCACTAGACCTGCCCTGCAAGCACTGCTAAAGGGAGTTCTTCAGACTGAAATGAAAGGACACTAGACAGCGTTCAAAGCAGCATAAAGTAATAAAGATCTGCAGTAAAGGTAATCACTTGGGTAATTATAAATGTCAGTATTATGTTATTGTGTTGTTTGATATGTAACTCCACTTCTTACTAGATACAGGTGCTAAAATGCAAATACATAAAAAGTAATGATAATGGGAAGCGGATGTGGCTCAAGTGATTGAGCTCGTGCCTACCACATGGGAGGTCGCAGGTTCAGTTCCCGGTGCCTCCTGGAGAAGATGAGCAAGACAGCGAGCTGGTGTGACGGACAGGCGTGGCGAGCTGACACAACAAAGAGACAGAGAGGAAAGACAATGAGAGACATAACAGAGCAGGGAGCTGAGGTGGCGCGAATGTTTGGGTGCCTCTTTCCCACATGGGAGGTCCCAGGTTTGGGTCCTGGTGCCTCCTAAAGAGAAGATGAGCAGACACAGAGAGCCCACAGCAAATGGACAGAGAGAGCAGACAGTGAGTGCAAACACTGGGAGTGGGGAGGAGTGGGGAGGGCGAAATAAATAAATTTTAAAAAATAAATCTTTAAAAAAATAATGATAAATCTATGATTTTGGACATACAATGTACAAAGATATGTGTTACTAAGTACAAAAAATGGTGGGTAAGAAGAAAGTGGTATAGGAAAAGGATATGTAAATGCTATTGAAGTTAAGTTCATTATTGGTATCAAACCAAATATAATTGTTATATATTTAGGATGTTAAATTTTAACCCTATGGTAACCAGAAGGAAAACAGACGAAAAATATAACTAGGCAGAAATGATAAAGCTGAATATGGTAAAACACAAGCAAGGAAATAAATATAAAAGAAGGCTTTAATAGAAGTTAGGGACAAAAAAGCTATAAGACTAACAGAGGCTAAATAGCAAACTGGCAGAAGAAAACCTGTATTATCAGTAGTGACTTTAAATGTAAATGGATCAAACTATGCAGTCAAAACAGAGATTGGCAGAATGGGTAAAAAAGCATGAACCAACTACATGCTGTCTGCAAGAAATTCACCTTGAAGTCAAAGGTACAAGTAGGTTGATGGTGAAAGGATAGAAAAAAATTCTTTGCAAGTAATAACCAAAAGAGAGCAGAGGCGGTTATATTAATATCAGATAAAATAGACCTTAAGTCAAAAATAGGCAAGTTGCTAAACTTAGCCCTTGGTGCAGGCCTCCTGGCCTCCTGCCTATGTGCTCCAGGCAAGGGGGAATGTTTGGCTCTATCTGCCCAAACTCTCTTCTTCTTGTCGCCCTCCCAGATCTCCTCCTGCACCCTTGTTGCCATCTCTCCTCCTGAGGGCTCTGGAAGGGAAGAAGGCATGTATATAGCAGGCAGGAGGGAGCTATATAAAAGTGCTGGCAGCAAGCAAGCCTGGCTTTACCAGCTGCCTCTCACCGAGATGTGGATCCCCGCTGGAGGCACGGGCGCTGTGCTCTGGCTACCCAATGCAGGGACTCTCTGCCACTGCTGCCCGTGCAATATGCTGGAGCTCCAAAACAGCTAAACGGAGTCGCCACACCGCTGCCTGGGCTGGATCAAAGTGCTGTCTTTCCTTATGATGAAGACACAAACTTGGATTATCACTTGTATTTATCTTCAACTACACCTCTTTAATCTTCTTGTCAAAACTAAAGGGATCTGCAGGAATCGTGTGACTGATGATGTGAAAGACGTTACAAAATTGGTAGCAAATCAAATCAAAACTACAATGAGGTATCATTTCACACCTATCAGAATGGCCACTATTAAAAAGACAGAGAACTACAAGTGTTGGAGAGAATGTGGAGAGATAGGAACACTTGTTCACTGTTGGTGGGAATGCAGAATGGTACAGCCACTGTGGAGGACTGTTTGGCAGTTCCTAAAGAAGTTGACTATAGACTTGCCACATAACCCTGCAATACCAATATTGGGGATATACCCAGAAGAACTGAGAGCAGTGACACAAACAGACATCTGTACATCGATGTTCCTAGCGGCATTATTCACCATTGCCAAAAGTTGGAAACAGCCCAAGTGTCTACCAACCGATGAACGGATAAACAAAGTGTGGTGTATTCACCCGATGGAATATTATGCAGCTGTAAAAAGAAATGAACCTATAAAGCATATGACACAACATGGATGAACCTGGAGGACATTATGTTGAGTGAAGCAAGTCAGACACAAAAGGACAAATACTGTATGATTGCACTACTATGAACTAAATATATTGTGTAACATATTGTATGATTCCAAATGTAAATGTAAATCAATTTATAAAGATGAAATTAGATTAGTGGTTATGTAGGGCTGGGGAAGGCATGTTAAGGGGTGTGGAGTTTTTCTAAAAAAAAAAAAGTGGTGGCAAATCTTCCAAAACACTACATGATAACTCTCAACTATGTCCCCGAGATGGACGTCTTGCCTAGTCATTGTTGGATAAGTGTGATGGTGCAATAATTGACAGTCAGCTTGAATGAGCTTCTGAACAAGTTTTCAGATATCTCTAAAGACTTGAGTAACTATTTTCACAGACAAACTGGTGAAAATAGTGGATGATCTTGTGGAGTGCATGGAAGAATATTTACCTAAGAATGTAAAATAAAATAAAATAAATAAAAAACATTTAAAACCACAGAATGCAGGCATTTTACTCCTGAACAATTCTTTGGAATTTATAATAGAACCATTGATGCCTTCAAGGACTTTATGGTGGCATCTGAAACTAGTGAATGTGCAGTTTCTTTGACATTAAGTCCTAAGAACGATTCCAGAGTCAGTGTCACCAAACCATTTCTGTTACCCACTGTTGCAACCAGCTCCCTTAGGAATGACAGCAGTAGCAGTAATAGGAAGGCCTCAAATTCCATTGGAGACTCCAACCTACAATGGGCAGCAATGGCATTGCCAGCATTCTCTTCTCTTGTAATTGGGTTGCTTTTTTTAAAAAGATTTATTTTATTCATTATTCTCCACCACCACCCCTTGTTGTTTTTGTGCTCGCTATCTTGCTCTCTGTGTTCATTCCCTGTGTGCTCTCTGTGTCTGCTTGTTTTCTCTTCTTCTCATCTTTCTCTTTAGCAGGCACTGGGAACTGATCCTCAGACCTTCCAATGTGGGAGAGAGGCACTCAGTTTCTTGAGTCACCTCAGCTCCCTGGTTTGTTGTGTCTCTCATTGTCTCTCCTCTTCCTCTCTTTTTTGTTGTGCCAGCTCTCCACATGGGCCAGCTCTCTGTACAGGCCAGCTTGCCACATGGGCCAGCTTGCTGTCACCAGGAGGCCCCAGGAGATGAACCCAGGACCTCCCATATGGTAGATGGGAGCCCAATTGCTTAAGCCACATCCAAGTCCATTGAATTTGCTTTTTGAGCCTTGTACTGGAAGAGGAAACAACCAAATCTTACTGGGCAGCTGAAAAAACACCTATTAATGAAGAGGATAATGGGATAAGTATGTTGCAAGAAAAAGAGAGAGAGTTTCAAGAAGTGAAACTGTGGCTTGTATCAGCACTGTTACTTCCCTACATTGGTGGGTAACAGTTCATGTTTGCTTCATTAGTGAGGCAGCTTTAAACAAATTCATATTCTGTCTGGACTGACAGACTGCATCTTTATCTGTTCTTGCTACCCATGCCTATAAGGGTGATTCAGAAATTGGAACAAAGTATTTTAGTGTGAAACTGGCAGTGAAATAATCATCTCTAAAGAATAACTTGAATGGAGCAGGACTCTATTTTAAGGACCTGGGGGACTTGTGGTCTCATTTAGAACTTGCAACTGATGTTGGGAAAGAAAGAACACGTCCCAGACTGCATGCACCATTTGCATACCTCCAGAAATGTCTAATTGCTGAAGAACCACATAACTTTATTTTTCACTTACAACTGGCAGCCCATGATTATCCTGGTCTCTGCAAGTAAATTTCAGCTAGGATAGTGGGGCTAACACTTTTTCTCAAGTTTTTTTCTCAAAACTTTGATTTTTTCCCTCAAAAATGAAAAACTCAATAGCATCCAGCCACTGTACACTACAGAATGAATGGAAACAAGATGATTGGAGTAGGCGACATGTCAGCCTAATAGCTGCCTGATTACATGATATGGGTCTGATCTTGATGTCTTCTTGATGGAAATCATGCTCACTCATATTCCACTGGACAAATGGACATGGTCATCTGGTTCTATTCATGCAGGGGAGCCAGTACCGAATTAGAACAGTGATGTGTTTGTAGAGTGAAGACTCTTCCAAAAGATTTACCCATGAAGAAGCTATGAACACTGAACAGCAGAATAGTCTGCCAAAGAGGATATGTGGCCCCTGTGGTGAAATCTGCCTCTTCCCTTGACCATTATAGGGTATATAAAAAGTGTTTGCAAAAAATATTATGAAATGTTTATATTCTAAAACTATTACAGAGTCATATGAAACGACTTTGGAGAAATTGCTGAATGTATGAATGTCCTATTTAAGAATTCCACCATGAGAGAGAGTAAAAATAAATTATAATATTTAGTATCTAAGGTTAGAGAATCACACCCATATGCTAACATAGGTGTTAAAAACTAGGTTACTTGGCTTCTACAAGAATGCAAGGAATCTGGAAACTTTAGTTATTTATAATATAATCACCATTATCTGTTTAAAGGATCCATTTATTTAAAATCAGGCACTATATAGTCATTAAGGTTTATGAATTAAACATGAAAAAGAGAGCTTTATGTAAAAAAAAAAAAAATAGGAGGGACAAAGATGGCCATTGCATACTGTTACAGGAAGATGTAACAATTATAAAAATATTTGCATCTTTGGGAATCATCCTGAATGACATTGCAATGACAGATATAGGCCATTATATATCTTTCCATAACTTGCAGAATTGTGTGGGAGAGAGTGTAAACTACAATGTGAACTATGGTCCATGCTCAGTGGCAATGCCCCAGGATGCATTTATCAATTGCAATGAATGTGCCAAGCTAATGAAGGATGTTATTTATGTGGGAGGGTGTGGGAAGTTTGGGGAGCAGGTCATATGGGAATCCCTTTATTTTTTTGTGTGTATCATTTATGTAATCTAAGTATCTTAAAAAATTTTTTTTAAATATATTTTTTAAAATTTGCATCTAACAACAGAGCCCCTAAACATGTGAAGCAAATACAGAAGGGAGAAATTAACAGTGGAAGACTTTAACACACCACGCTCAATAATGGATAGAACATCTAGTCAGAAGAGCAATAAGGAAGTAGAAGACTTGAATTAAAAATTAAACCAACTAGACCATATATATATAGAACACAACATCCAAAGAAAACAATACACATTCTTCTCAAGTGCACATGAATCATTCTCCAGGATAGACCATATGTTGGGTCACAAAGCAAGTCTCAATAAATTAAAAAATATTAAAATCATACAATGTATATTATCTGACCACAATGAATGAAGCTAGAAATCAATAATAGAGAGAGGAAGGGATAATTCCTAAATATGTGGAAATTAAACAACATACTCTTAAACAACCAATGAGGTAAAGAGGAAATCAGAAGTGAAATTAGGAAATATTTTAGGCAAATGAAAATAAAATACAGCATAACAAAACTTATGGGATGCAGAGGTATCTTTATACAGTTTTGGTATGAGACAATGTTGGTCTCATAGAATGATCAGGAAGTGCGGTGAAGGTAGTGCTTAGAAGGAATTTCATAGCTATAAATGCTTACATTAAAAGAGAAGAAAGACTTAAAATTAGAGACTTGTAACTCAGGAGGGTCAAGCCAGAGAAGGCTGACTGAATACTTTTGATATTCCAAAAAACCACACAGAAGGCCAGCAGCAGTCATGCCATTAATTACAAGTCTTGATGATGGCAGGTTAGGTAGCTACCACACCTCGGAAGGGAAACATATTTGAAAAAATATTTGAAAAAACAATGGTAGATAATTTCCCAACCCTATTGAAGGACAT